>UXGC01000304.1:0-161868 GCA_900480045.1 Eurytoma adleriae
AGCCGTGATCGTCTAGTGGTTAGGACCCTACGTTGTGGCCGTAGTAACCCAGGTTCGAATCCTGGTCACGGCAATGTCCCTCGAGGGCATTGTCACGGCAGAGGTTTTTTTTATACATTTTTTATACAAAAGTCATTAACTGTTTATTAACTTAACGAATAATGTATTATCAGTTACGATCTAAGATGTTACTCTTTAACAATTACAGAGTAATACAAAATTTTCACTAAAATTTACAACAGTCTAAACTGTATTTTTAAATTGCTGTCAATTTTATATTTTATTCCACCAAACATTTACAATTAAGTACTACCTTAAGTAAAAATAAATATTTTGTTTTAATGACCCTTGTCATTTCTTTTCCAGCAACAATACTCAATTACGCGTCCGAGGACGAAAAAATTATAATCGCCAACGCCAACTGTCTCCTATTCTTCGTCGACGTCACCGGGCTCCTCCAAAGGCGACCGTCTAATTATCAGTTCCGCTAATTTTGAAAATAAGTAACGAGAAAAGCGAACAGGAGGAAAATAAGCTCAAGGGGGATCGGCGGAGATAGGCACACACGCGGCGACTGCTGGTTTCGCAAGCGCGCGCACATCCCACTGGCGCAATCTCCATCGGCGGTCGCAGGTGCCCGCTCGCGATCTTATCGGAGCGGCTTCCGCTTTTCCATCTCCCACCGTTTTCTCGGCCCTTTCGCAATGCTTATTCTACGCGTCGCGCAAGAAAAGGTATGTGCCGCGTGTATCCTTCGAGTTTTGCGCTTTGTTGTAGCCGCTGCGGTGTTCTGCGATTTCCGTGATGCGTGGAGGAGGCGGATTGCTCGATTCTCCTTCTTTCGCTTGATATTATTAGTTGTGGTAGGTGATCATCAAGGCAACGGTACGTTTTTTTACTATTGGACGTGGGAGTTCGTAGGTGCTAGATGTTTGTACATTTTTTAGCGAGGTTTAATTACACACACTGTTTTGTAAGATTAATTCGCGAACTTTTTGTAGGGGAATTTCATTTACGTCGATTAACAGTTATGTGGATTTAATGTCAAAATGACCAAATCAGCGAATCTTTTTTTTCTTTGAGCTTTGTAATTTGCTTTGATAATTACGTAATTAAATTTGTCCGCTGTAACAGACAGCTATAAAATTAGTTTTTTAACAAAAAATTTATTGTACTAAACCTAATAATTTATTTATTATGAAACTCATTCTCATGTGTCTAATATATTTATAATTTAAATTTAATTATAGCAATCTCACAAACTTTCCAAATTTACATTCTTTTCTACAAAAACTCTTTCTATTTTAACTATCATCCTTTAAGCCAAAGCTTTAAAGCTCGTTTCTTTTTTCACAGTTTTAAAGAACACCGTATCTCTTTAAAGATACTCGCCCAAGCCGAAGCACATCCACTCAGGAAGTCTCCAAACTCACCGAGCCACTATAGGCGCCAACTTTAACCGTCCAGCTCAGACGCAATCAAAGTCGTTTGGAATACCGGCGGGGCTGCACTCGACATCACCGCACTCGCGGCCGATTCTCTTCCCCCCATTCTACGGTGGAAAAATAGTCGACACGCGGTCGAGAGGCGCGAGAAAAAGGCACGCAGGTAAGGACGGAGCGGCAAAAGGGAGGCGAAGCGGGGGAAAAAGCTGCGACTCCTCGAGTGGTTAAAAGCATGCATTATCAGCCCTCACGGCACGCACGCTGCCTTTGCGCTCACGCCAATTTTTCTGCCGAGGCGCGCGAGCGACTCACTTTGCAAGTATACGAGGAGCGGGGCGCGAGGAGTCGCGCCGGCCCTCGCTCTAGTTCCGAGGGCCTCGAGTATCGGAGTCACTCGTGCGCGCGGCTACATAGGTATACACAGCGTCGGGAGTACCTAGTGGCGCGAAATAAGAGACGCGAGAGAGTGAGAAGACGCGAATGTGCGAAGAGGGAGAGCAAAGTCCGGGGAGAACCCAAGCGAGTCGGCCGAGAGTGGAGGAGTAAATATTGGGTCCCTTTTCCACGTCTTAAGAGGATTGCGCTCCTTTTGTATCTGTAATGCGTGTCGCCTAACGATATTACGATCGCTGCATCGAATGTCGCATTTTCTTGGTTCTTAAATAGTATAGGAAAGCATGAATTCACTTTTTATTTTGATATTCACGTTGTAGGAGTTACTTTAACTTTCGCTGATTGCCTGCTAATCTATAGTACAGAATAATGCACTCGTTAAAGAGAAAAAGTAGTTTAGAAATGGTAGCTTTCATAAATTGTACGCATACGCTAGTGACTCGGATCTTTTAATTAAAAATGGCGTTGGATATATTTTTTTTTTAAATTCTAACTACAATGTATTTAGTACAAACTTCCTTCATTTCATGCAGAAGGACGCATATAATATCGGTCGATGAATATACATATAGTGCTCCAAGATCAGTCTTAAAAACCGCTCCGAAATAAACCTTCCGTACGCTCGCACAAAACCGATCTTAAACCAAGTATCCTAGTCGCATAAATTGGCCTGCGTCAACCCCATAAACAAAACGTCGACGACGCAAGTAAAATCGTTCGGCGATAAACGCGCTCGCCTCCTCCCCCGAGTAAGTACCCGCAAAGCGTATAAAACGAAAGAAAGAGCGCGCAGGTATAAGACGCGCTGCTCGCGTATGCATGTACAGTGAGCTCCTCGGAAAAGAAGAAAGACATCGGTCTGCGGGCCGGCGTGCTCGCGGCCTCGAAGTGGGGGTATATGCACACCGTCGTCGGCGCGTTCTCCAGGTCCTCTCGTTCCCTCCCGTGCACAGGCCAGGCGCGCCTTCTATACCTCGCCGCGCCATATAGGCGCGAGCGGCGTGCAGGCAGCGCCGCCACCGGAGTCCGCGCGCGCGAGCGAGAAAGATAGAGCGAGAGAGAGCGGCGGTGCGCTGCTGGCCGCGGCAGCTCAGTTCGGGCCTCGGTCTCGACAGCGACGCGCATACCCAGCGTACAACAGGCGCGAGCGAAGCCCTCAACCGCAGCAGAGACCGGCGGCGCGCGCGAGAGCCCAACCAGGCGCAGGACGCGAGAGAGGCCAAGGTACCGAGGGAGACGACGGCCTCGATGAGGAGGAGGCGCGGCTCGGCGCGCAAGTCCGCGACGACGATGCCCCGCGAGTGAGACTCTTTGTGCGTCGGTATACAGTTCGGTCGCAGTGGCAGAGGAGCGCGGGGCCCGCGGCGCAGGAGGAAAAGGATTAGCGCAGTGTGCGGTGACGCGCCGGTGGCCCGCAGTGGGGGAGTGATTTCTGGCGTGGGACACGTCTCCGTCGTGAGGACCAAGCCAGCGAGGATGCGAGCAGCGCTTCACGTCGTCGCAGGTGAGTCCGGAGAAATCTCTCCGCCCCGCTCTCTTACTCTCTCGGCTTGGTTACCGAGCGATCGGTCGCCCGGAAATCGTAGCTGCCTTGCAGCGACGTCGTTCTCGATTTGTTCGTTCGTTCGTCTTCCCCTTTTTTTGGAGCATCGCGATTACCTGTTACGTGGGATACACTTGTTTTGTTGCTGGGATCGATATTACGAGTGTTTTTTTTTATATCGATCGACAGCTTTACATAAACTGGTACTTCGAAGATGCCATTTTTTTCTCTTACTTCTCGGTAGGCTGGTTCCGAAAAGCCTCTTTTTTATGGCTCGGATGAGTCAAGAGTCGAGACTCTTGTTCGGGTAGCTCCAGCTCATCAAGCTGAAATCTTTAAAGGAGTAGTTGTTCGTATCGTACGGAACGACGTACGTGCTGTAAATTACGTGATAAATGAGAGAAAATGATGGAGATACCACGAAGCGCGATCGCACGTGTCTATCAAACGATTTTTGCACGCTCCAATCTCGCTCACGTATAGAAGAAATGAAAATCCGCAGATGAGGCGACTCCATCTTTTTTTATTATTCCAGATGAGATGTAGATTCCAAACTTGATTAGTCAGTCGGGTACGTGGGTTATTACACCTGTGTACGTTTATGTCGATTTAATTTTTTCTGCAGCGTGGCTCGGGCCGACGCAATCTCGCGCTTTTACGCCGCTGGCTGTCAATGTTTATTCTCCAGGTGCAATATTGTGCTGTTTTTACGCGAACAATATTTTGCCGAAAATACGTGGAAATTGGGAAAATGGAGGAGTCAGGGCTTCAATTGAGTTAACTGTTGTTTACGGCCTTCTTTTTTTCGGCAAGATTGAATACCGATCGCGAGTTTGTTACGAATTTGCCGATAGTGTGCGTATAGTGTATCGATAAATAAACTGCCGGTACGGGACGAGTTTGCTGTAACTCGCGCTCGTGAAAAACCTGTTTGATGCTGAAACTGCTGGCCTGTTGGCACAACGTCTAACCATTTCTATTTTTCTTTAAAAATTAAATACATTAGAAGAGCTAGTTAATTAATTTACGCAAAAATTGTTTGCAAGGTCAACAAGAAAATTGATTTTGCGAAAAGTTTCCGTTGATTTAACCCGAATATTTTTGGAGTAATCTTGCACATGTTTAGATTCACCAAATAAACATGACGTAAATTGTAGTGTAACACAAGTTCGGCGTGTGAGATAGTCACGAAATTAAAATACCAAGCTGAATTAAATCAGTTTACTTAAAATAAGATATATAAGACATACTTATATTCATTTGCCAAACGATCAGAATATTTTATTTCATCCTCAAAGAAAATGCATCCAGATTGTTACGTTATTCCATTAAACTTTTTTGTTCTACTAGTAAGTAAAAAAAGGGAGGGGCAAGTACGAACAAAGTTATGGAAACCATTAAAAAATTTCCACCGCAACATTTCTGCGAGCAAGGGCACCTCTTGAAACTCGTAAAATGCGGAGCAGCTCGAACGTGTAAGTGAGTTTCGTGTTTCCCGTGAAACGAGGTAAGACTCTTCCCGCGTCCACGCGCACGAGAGAAAGAGAGAGGAGCTCGCTGTGGCAGCAGAAGACTCTCGGGAGCGCGCGGCTCGAGAAAAAGGGCCCTTTCTCGGTTCCTTGACCCGGACGGACTCACTCGTTCGCTCGACGAATTTTTTTTCCTCTCTCCCTTCTCCGCCGCCTCCTTCGCGCACTACACATCTTCGCAAGAGACGCGCGTGCACGTATACACGGGAGCGAGGATCCTCCGATTTTTCGCCCCCGCAGGCTCTCGCCTTTTTGCGCGAGAGGCGGTGGCGCGGCGTTTGTTTTGAATTCGTGGTTGCTCGAGTAACGGCGAGCCCGGCCATTTCGTAAGACGGAACCGCGTGGCTGTGTGTGTGCACGTGAGTGCACTTACTTACTGTCTGGGAGTGCGGTTTCACTGTTACTGTTATTTTGATGGACGACGACGGGACTGCCCAAAATTTACGATGACTACGTCGTTTTTTTTATTCAGTTTTATGGTTACAAAGAATTATAAACTGTTATTATTTTAAAAATTCACAGTAAATAAAAGAATGTAATAATTCTATTCTATTAGATTGTAGTTGTTACTTGAGTATTCACATTTATAAAGTGCATTGAAAACATTTTGGAGCAAGCAAAAATGCATCGTGTCGGCGAACGAACAATATCCCAATAAACACTTTGATTGATTTATATAGACAAACCGTCAGACCTGTCAATACTTTCACCCGAACGAAATTTTCCTCGTTTTTTTCTCCTCAACCGCCAAAATCCCTCCAGTCATCTCTTCCGCATGGCGCGCATTCGCCAAAATAGCCGGCCAATCCTCGCCCAGCGGTAATCGTCACATCCGGAAAAAGAGCCGAAAAACGCTTTCCCACGCGTTTCGGCCGTCACGCGGCGCTCAGGTATGCCCACGAGCGCATCCCAAGTCGTGTCGCAGGTTGAGCGACGAAAAATCACCTGACCCGTGCGCTTTGTACCTGGAGGCCCTGCGAGGCTCCCCCCTTCGCGCTTCGTCATCGGCCGGTTTTCTCGGAAGCGATCCCGAGCCGTTCCCCCTTGATCGTTTTACTGCGCGCCGAGCTCTCGGCCAACTGCCCTCGCATTACTTATCTCGTAAATACGAAGAGAAGACGCGCAGACGGTTCCACGGCTCTTGGTGCCCTTGCCAGCGATTTGCAGCGGCGCACTCCTGCGGATCTGCTGATCTTTGTTTATGTCGTCGTAAATTGGCGAGGAGGGTGTCGCGATGCATCTGAGTGAAAAAATGTATTTTAATTTATGCCGAGTTTTTGGCGCCTGCGTCTTTGTCGACTTTTCGAAAAACGAGCCCTGTAAGGTAGTCTTTACAGAGAAAATAAAATAACAAAAATGAATGTTTAAAAACTATTTTCTTTTATACTCGATTATATTATAATGACTACTCCTTTGCATTAAATGCAAAATAGTTTTAAAACTAAGATAGAAAAATAAGCACTGCCTTACTTTTAAAGTAATCTACTGCTCCGAAATTTAAAAGGAAGGATTACCGATATTATTGTTCAAACTTTGCCGCGCCGATTAAAAGTTAAAGCATGCATAATACACCGCAGTAAATTTAGCCCGCTGATAATGCACCCAGTCAATATCCCAATTAAGCCTACTTTATTTTGGAAAAACGCGTCAATGGATTAGGGGTACTTTGTAATTTCGCGCATAGTTCGCGCCTCGGCAAGTTTAATTGGTTTAAAGGTTGATTAGGAGCCGTCAGCCGGCGAAGTTGTATATCCGCGCTGCTGTCGATGGCAATAATGCGCTCAGCGGGGGATGAGCGCGACGTATATATAATAATAACAATAATCGAGCGCCACGTAGTAGGGATAACGTCGCTCTCGTTAAAAATTCCAATTACAGCATTGACGGTAACGCCTGTTAATGAATCAATTAAATTGGGAAAGCGAATTTTAACTGATGAGCTGTACACCGGACAATGTGGGAGCGATGGGGACATTTGTCGCTCGTACCCCGCCTCGGCGATCGATTGAAAAATTGTAATTACACGCACAATCGCGACCGCGCAAATTAGATTTTATTCAAACGCCGCTGGGATTTATGGACGTTCGATTACGCCGGCCGCGCCGTTGATTGAAAAATAAATTTGTTTCATTTTGTACTTATCAAACGATGCCTTTTCCTTGCGCTGCTACGAAGATTGTTTGCTCCGCTCGCGGATTTGCTCGTGTTACAGCTGTTATTGCTGCAAATACAAAGTCGTAATAAAATTTACGCTCTTAGATAACATTCCGCAATCAGTTTTGCTGTACATTCGGAGCAATCGTAACACTACTGACTCACCGTGTGGCCGCCTGCAGTAAAAAAAATTTCACCTCTTTCATTTTCATTCTTCAACTTTATCATCTTGCGGTTTAAACATTAGCATGCGGTTAAACATTAGCACTTGATATCGACGCAACTGGATTGATAAATAGACTTCAATTTAGACCGTGAAATTACTTAATAATGGTTTTTTTTATTTCATTTGAATGGAAACGTAAATACGCCAAGTATATATGTACTTATTAATTGCTGAAAACGAGGCGGTGTTAAATTAAAGCTTACCGACGAATGGAAGATTACGAAATACCGCGACCTTCGCCGAGCAGACGCGCGCTGCAATAATCCTGTACAAAAGCCGAAGATAAACCCAGAAGGAAATCTGCCGCGAAGGAAGCACGGAACGGTGAATCCGCGCTTGTTCCCTCGGCCGTTCGGATGCTAAGGTCGGCGGCGGTTCGCTTCCCCCGCGATATTTGCGCAAACATGAGGGTGATTATCATAATAATCGGAGGCGCGACTTCTTTTTTGAGTTTGTATCTGTTGCGTTTTCGAGGATGGTAATTGCAAATCGCATTACTTTTATTTTGTTATCGGACACACGTGGTTGAACGCGCGTAGTCGGGAATTACGAAAACGATGAGTTTCTCGAGCTTTTTATTCAGTGGTTTTGAACACCCGGAATGGAGGCTAAAAAATGCATGGTTATAGTGTAGTAAGTTTTTTTATTCGAATGTTCCATAACAATTACTTTCCTACCCTTCTATATGTATTTGTAATTATTTCGTTTATCTGGCAAAAGTATATATAGTTTACAAAAAACTAAAAATTTATTGAAGAAATTCTCTCGAAAGATTTCATTTACGAGATTGCTAAATTTTTATCACGAACGAAATTTTCGTTGCTCAGTGTTATAAGCACATTATGTTATACGGTATCACATTTCGTGTGCACATGGGCGAAAAGTTTGCTTTCATATAACGCGTTACAAGCTCGCAGAAAAGTTGAATTCTGCAGAAAAAGATCCGGCAGAAAGTATTCGTGCAAACTCCGCGCAAAATTGCGGTTAGATTTTGCCAGGCCAGACCAGACGCGCGCAGCTAATTCACGTACGCTAATTAAAGTTGAGCAAATATTCTCCAAAGTGGCAGCGCTGGTATAAGCTCATCCGGCGGCGGTGCGAATATTTCGTTAAGCGCGAAAACCGCCCAAAGTGAATTTCATAACAAAGCGTCAAATCGATGACTCAGAAATGAGTAAACGACGCCGCGGTGTTTATTTAATCGCTGCGGTCTATTATTCATTTTGACCTCATTTAAATGTAGCATAAAATTTTATTTTATCTCTTTAAAGCTCACAATTATTTTCGCATAAACGGACATTCGTTTTAGCTAAAAATATACAAATACTCTTAAATATACTGAACATTAAAAATTCAAAATAGTTAACCTTCTATACAGTGCAGATCGTTAAACTTATTAAAAAAACGTATAACGAGACAAAAATAAATAAATCTCCAAAACGCTCCGCACAGATGAAAAAAATAAATATCCTCTCGACCTCGAAATCGGAGTACGCGGCACCTCTGCGGCCGCGCGCGTGAATAAAAATCCCGATGGATGCCGCGCGACGAATCCTCTTGGGCTTTCATTTCGCGCCAATCATATTTCCAGCGAGCGGGCGTCGCGCACTCCGCGCCTCCGCGCCCGCTGCACGCGCGCGTATACATAAATCCGCGGCGGCCGCGCGTGGGCGGCCGGCTCCATGGACGCAGCGCGCCGTACGTCTCGCATGTGCAGAAACCCCTCGCGCAAAATCGAGTTAGTCGCGCGCGTACACGCGCGGGGGAGGCGGCGCGTGCACGTAACCCACATTACGGGCGGTTGTAAGCGTGAGCCCAACGCAATCAGTCGGCCGCTTGTGCCGGCCGCCACGTCCCTCTCGCTCTCTCTGTCTATTATTTACGCGGATGCAGGGAGTGCGAGATTGCCACCCGCAGCTCCTGCCTCGCTGATTTCGCGTATTTTTCGCGCCGGAAGTGCGTGAAACCGGATTACTTCACCCTAGGGGAGGGAGCATCGATATACGGCCTTGGCGCGAATGAGTCGCTGAGAATGAAAGTGATGCTACGGTCGCGAGATGAGATTTTTTCTTTTCGTTCGTTTTTCGCGGAGATTCAATAATCTAGTCTTTTAGTGTTATACCCTACTATAACTCTCATGAGAGTAGTAGTGGTAAATGAATTTTCAGTTATGTGAATGTATATTAAAATTAAAATCTATTTCTATTGATACAGGCACTTCGTTAAATTTTTAATTAAAACTGAGACAAGCTATAATATTTCTTGAATTTAAATGCAGTATTTATCAGACCAGCACATTTATATTATTTTATAAAATAAATAGCAGCTATTTGAGGCGAAAACATTTACATTAATTAACTACGCTTTAAATATACAATGATTCAAATGAATGCAAAATTATAATGAAACAATATTAATGTTGCAAAAAGTTCCTCGTGAAAACTAACTTTAGCGGAAGTACGAAAAATAATATAAATACGAACCATCCGTACAATTCTTCGACCCTCCGGTATGAAAATTCTTCTGTTGAGAAAAAAACTTTGCCTGAGGCGAATCTGCATAAATTTTCCACCGTCCACTGAACTCGTTGTTGCACATCCTGCGAAGAAATGCTAACTAACCCCGTGATGTTAATCAAAGAAATCCCCGTGAATTAGCCGTCGTGGGTAAACGCGAAACTTCCGAATTTGAATTTTTTTCAACAAAATATTAGCATAAAAAAAGTGCACTTTTCGTAGTTTCTCCAGCCTGACAGACTGATTACGATGGAGTTGGATTTCGCAACGGTGATGGAAATTAGGGGAAATCGCGAGCGGCCAATCATAGTCTTTATCGCGAAAAAATCGTATTTTAACGCCGACGCATGAGTCATTCCCCCAGTGTGAAAATTTCAGATATGCGATCTCCGCACGCGAGGTTCAATGCTTGCCGAATATAATGTGCGTTGCGAGTAATTGTAAAAATAACTTTTACGAATTGCGAAACTTGCGCGCACACGTCCATCGTTCGTTAAGCAACGAGTATAATTTTCTGAAGGATAACTTATCTCGATAATTGATTGCGAGCCGCGCGGCTTTATTGTTACTGCTAACACTTTGCGAATTATCGCATGCCAACTAAAGCGGCGTTTCATTTTCGATTACCTACATTCGATTTTTAAGTGTACGTCAGATTGTTTTTTGATAAAAAAGGGTATAGATTAAAATTGCTGTTGCAGTGCTACCACAAGGCACTGGGTTCTCTACGAGCTATTGTTGCCCAATCTGCACGTCAAATTCTTGAACGCACATAGGTGAACTCCGTTAATTGCACTGCGCATACGCTGCTATTTTGAAGGCGCTTCCAAAAGAAACTTGCTCTACTTCCAATCCTGCAACTATTTACGCACTTCAATTTCTCATTGGAACAATTGCTTAATTTCAGAGCTTAGGTACGCTTCATGAATTTTTGAACAGCAGTTAATAAAAAAAAATACTGTCCAATTAAAAACTATTTCACTTATCTATGATCACCTCAAGGAAATTTCAACACATTCGAAAATTAAGTTCTTTTTAATTTTCGAAATGGAGTATTTCTTTCATCCCTATAAATTTAATTAATGGACGGCAGGTACTGCGATGCTTCTTAACAATGCGCTCGCTGTCTTTTTCATTGTTGGATATTAAAATTGGCTCGTAAGAGAACGAAAAATTATGCGGCATCCTTTCGTACTGAAATATTCATGCAGCACCGCGGCATTCCACGACAAAACGCACACGATTCCCTCCGTCGTTTCCGCACCTTGAGCATTCTCCCACCGACTGTATATCAAATTCCGTCTTGTGCCGAGCGGCGAACAATGCGCCTCTTCTTATAACAAGGTCGACCCAGCGGCGGCGGCGCGCGCCCTAAACCAGCGCCAGCCGTGAGCAGGGTGAGGTGAAAAAAAACTCCAAATCATTCGTCACGGTACATCGGCTTTTCCGCGTATAAAGACCGAGCACGGTGTGCTCGGTGGCTTCCCGCGCAACCTGTTGTTATACGGCGCGTGCGTAGCGTTACACCCTGCACCGGCTCCCGTCCACTTGACGACAAGCCTCGCTCCTGGCTTCTATACACCTGAAAACTTGGGGTTCTAGTATTTACGAAAAGACGTTGGCAGATGCGCTCGTTTTTGAAATCCACTGTATTTTTTTTACCGAGTTCTTGCTAAGTGGTAAATTAAAAATTTAATACAACGAATTAATTTGTTATTGTTTCAAATTGCTTAAATTAAATTTGATGAAAGGAACGACTTTGTATTCTCCAAGTGATTAAACATTTTGTAGTGGAAGTAGGGAACTCACTTCCCCGAGGAATTTGCATTTGTTGCATATATTACATCAAGGTAACGTCGCGCTCAAACGTTAACGAGGGTCTGTAGAATCATCTTGCAACGCAATTAAGGCATAATCTAACTTAAAATTAACGGGTTACTCGGCGCTTCCTTCTCCAGGGCTCCGTAAAATTCTCCTCAAACAATATCTCCCGAACTTCTGAATACACCTCCGCCTTCTCGCCCATTCTCGGGCAGCTGCACAAATCCCGCCCCGAACGCCAGTGTATTAATACACAAACGAGGAGAAACTGCAAAAGCTACTTCATTAACATCGGGCCGACCCGCGGCGCTAATTAATCGCGGCACAACAAACGGAAAAGTTTCGACGCTGCCAGCGACGCAACCGTCTCGACGCCCGCGCGCGCAGGTGGAATCGAGGCGGGCATTTAATGAGGAGCCTCGTGGCCGGCGTATCTCTCTCCTTCATGCTTTGCTGGCTGACTTAAGCGCTGCTGCGCGGCGGCACTGGTGTGTGCGTGCTGCGTATAAAGCACGCGCCCCGAGCTTCTTCCTCCGCGTGCGTTCCTTCCGCTCGGTGCCTCCGTCAGCGAAAAAAAAATCACCGCGAAGCGTGTGTACTGCACACATACGGGCCGAGCGCGAGCAAGTGACCCACTGCGACCGATTTTTTTCGCTTCGCGTGTTTGTCACTCGCCTGTCATTTTCCTTTCTCGGCGTGCGCGCTACGTGCTTCTATGGGTATTGAGGGAAAATGGAATGTCGGTTTGAGTTGATTTCTCGCGAGCCGAAGTGACCGCGTGGTTCGCCAATAGGTGGTTGCTGTCTGTTTGCGTTGCTTTTTTCCTTTTTTTTTGTGAAAATTGATTTTATTTTCAATTTGTTGTTTGAGTTGACTGTGTTGATTAAACGTCACTATAATGCAGAGTACGTAAAATGTTCGTAAAATAAGAAAGCAGTTAAGTATTTAATGAGTATATAAAACGAGTTGATTTGATAGTAAAACTTATTGAAATCTAATTATTAGGCCTTAAGCTGTCACGTAAAAATTTAAGTCTGGATAAAGCCGAGGTTATTGTGTCATTAAATTATTGTGCGAAATTGAATTTGTCTTCTTTTTGGATATATACCTAGACGATTCCGTCAGTGTGCTGAATATTTCGGTTGTATAACGTTTTTCCTTTTTGGAAAATAAGTGAAACCTAAGAAAGTTATTGGAAACTCATTAAAGTTCCATTATGTGAACTCACTTTATGTAATTTACTCTGTAACATCGTTATTACTCAATAAACTTAGTGAAAATCAAAATAATTTTAATATTCAACGTAATTTTTGAGAGTTCACCTCATAAAAAAACGATTATACGTGATAGTGCAGTACCTAATAATTGCAAGTCAGGAAGTGACCATTCTCTATCAAGGAAACTTTAAAGCAATTTTCTATGTCAACGAAAACAATGACAAAAGTAGAATTAACCGAGAGAAGATCGATAATCTTTCAGCTCTTTAAATCCCCGGCTTATCCTTTCACAGATATATACTTCGAACAAAAGTTAATTGCGCTCGGGTTAAGAAAAGGCCTCGTCAATTCTCGAGAAGACAGCCGAAAAAGAAACCGAGCCATTCCCTTTAAGCTAACGAGACAAGTACCTCTACAGCAGACTAGTTTCGAGGTCACTGACACAGACCGCGCGCCGATCTCTTTCACCTCCTCGTTGCGTGTGTATGCGGCGGCTCTCGCGCTAGCTAGCGCACCGAGGGAGAAAAAGTCCGGGGAACTCTCGCCGCTGCTCGGGAATTATTATCGCGGCTGAAAATCGGGTTAGCTCGGGGGACGAGCTCCGGCTGACTCAGGATAATGTCTAAGTGGTACGCGTAACAAATTTATCGCCGCGTCGCGTAGCCGTGGAATTTTGAAAGACGAGACTTTTGTGCGTGCGCGCGCGCGAGCCTTGTTTTCCTCGACGTCGGGTATGCCAGACTTGAGAGCCACCGCGAGCCTCTAATGAATTCCTCGGCGTGAAAACGCACGCGAGTCGATTGGATTTTCACTTTTGTCGAGGCACGCGCGCGACTGACGGCTTTTCGATTGTTTGAGAAGATCGAAGCGGCGCGCGGAGTTTGCCAACGTCGACGGGTAAAACGATTTTCGCAACGGCGAAGTATGCGTCTTGGTGTGTTTTTTTTTTTAAATTATTATTTCTAATTTGAAGGAGAGAAAAAAGGACCGTCGAGTGACGCAAGTGGATTCTTTTGTGCAGAATGAAAATCGCTGATGTGCAGTGTCACTGGTAATTTAAGAAGGAAAGGCAAGAAGTGGAAGAGTAGATCCCAACAATGGATAAAGGAAGTTTAATCAATTACCGATCCATTGCTTATAAGATTTCACTTTCTTTACGTAACTGGATAATATAGCCCCGGGGGCTTTTGATATATTCATGTCTCTCGCGCCCGGATGCATCGAAATACGTCAATATCTATTTTCGCATAGAAAGTCGTTGTTCCAGCGGAAATAAAGCCAAACCGTCAATCTCATCTTTCCGCGCGAGATCGAAGCGAGGTAAACTCGATAAAAATCCAATTTCTGCGACTGTGCGTCCCCGGATCGAAAATTCCGTCCCGTCCGAAACAATAAACTTTCGCAATCCCAATCCACGGTGGAAAGGGACTACGGCGGCAACAAAGCCAGCCGGCCGCAGGAAATGAACTTTCTTTCGTCGCGGCGCGCCGAAAAAAAGAGAAGACGAGTGCAGAGAGGAGAGGACGCGGCGCCGGACGAACACGTGGGGCGAGTGTGTCCCGGGGCGAGCGCGTCTGCTGATTATCAAGTCGACCGCACTTTTCTTCCCTTTTCCTCTCCCTTTCTCCCGTAAACGCTTTCCGCGCCGGGTACGAGCTCCTTCTCGAGTGTCGGCCAAGTGTGCTCGCCGCGGCGATGCGTTATAAATTTTCCGAGCCGGGAGTTTTATCATTTTCCAGCCGGCGGAGTAAAAGCAGACTCGCACAGTGAAGGAGAGCCGGTCGCTCCTCCGGAGTGCACGAGGAAGTGCCGAGCACCGCACGGGAAAATTTGCGCGCGTGCTTTGCATGCCCGGGACCGAGGCGCTCTTATTGGATTTTTTTTTGAGAGGGCAGTGTTTTTTTTCGGCGCTGCACTTAACGGACGCGCACCTTTTTAATTTGCTCAGGAGATTAATCGAGGGCTCTTCGCTCGGACATGGGCGTATACGAAGTGAATTTCAGGAATGCCGACGATTATACCAGCGTGAACTTTTAATTTACGAATGCCAGCAGGGAAGCGCTATTTATTCTACTTGTAAATGTAAACTTGGAGTAACGGGAGAAACTAGAAATTCTTTTAAATTTTTCTGAAGTTCAAAAGCTACTTAAAAAATAATGAAATACTTTTTCCGTTAAATTTACATTTTTTATAGTAAAATAATTTTTTGAGTTAATTGTACTTTTAATTAGCTATAAATTTATTCTATTTCGGAGCACTCTCATCATTTGATAAACAAGATTACGAAGTTTCAAACGTCGAGCAATTGTAGAAGCGACTTCCCTCAATATTCGCACACCCGAAGAAATTTCAATTCGGTCCAAAAGTCAAACCGGCTGGCTTTACGTGTACTCGCCGGGTTAACCGTAACTGCGTGCACGTGCGCTTCATTATTAGAACAATCAACAAAACTAATCCGCCGCTTTCGAACGCGGAACCGCCCGAGCTATATTGACGTGGCTTTCGGTGCCGGCGAAAGCTTGGGTTCGCTGTTCTTGGGACCAGTTCTGCGTGAGGCGGTTGTGCAAAAATCGAGGTGTAAGTACAATACGCGAGTAGCTCCAACCGATGAGTCAGAACTTACTAGACGACACTCCGTAATCGAATTTTTTTATCTTGCGCTGAAAGCGACTAAACGCTCCGGGGAAGGTGAATGAAACGGGACGCGAGAATTTCCCCACTGCGGTAGGTAGAAACTGGAAAATATTCCGGGGCTGATAAAAGCAGTCGTAGCCGCGTGTGAATCTCTCTTTGAATGCTGGTTCCTTCCTTTTACGCCTTATCCTGTTTGCACTTCTTTGTTTGCCACCTCTGGTGTCTTCCTGCTTTTGACGATTTTTATAGTGTTCTTAGGTGTTTTGCCGTAGCACATTTAAAAATGTAAAATTTAAAAAAAAAAGTTTATTTAACTGAAAATTTACGACATGATTAAAAAGAATACCATCAATCGAGGGGTTACTTCTTTATTTGCCTGCATTAAATAAATTCTGCATAAAATTATGATAAATAGTAAACGCCTCGTCATCAATCTTGAGAAAAGTTTACACTCAAGTATCACGTGTGCATCAAAACAGCGTCATACTTGGAAACCAGTTGTAAAAATACACGACACTTGTCTCTTCATTCTCTCGATTTACAAAAAAAGAGCCACACAATACCTCGAAGTCAATGATTTGAATGACAATAGGGCTCGGAAACTCAAGCGAGCAAAAAAGGGGATGTTGCGAGCGCGCACGAGAATGATTCTCCTTTCGCAGTCTTCTCATCTTCGTGCACCTCTCGACGTAGCGGCTTTTTCTCGGCGCGGCTCGTCTCGTGTTCCCCGCTCGGTTCCCCTTACCTGCGGCGGATGACGCGATCACGCGACGAGAAGAAGCTCGTCTCGATTGAAATGCATGGACTATTACAAGCTTCCATTAGCCTCTTGCACACCGCCGCTCGTATAGATATACGTTCGGCTCTTGTAATCGAAGCCGCGACGGCTCTTCTTGCCGCGAAAAACGGATTTTTCGACGTGATTTTACGGCGAGAGCAGGTCTCGCCGTTCTTGCTGCGCCACGTAATTTGACGACGGCGTGAAGCCACTTTTTGCGCGTTTACTTGTTAAAAGAGTAACTTAATTCGTGTGCGAGAAAGTAATTATGATTTACGCTGCAATCGTTAAAATTATAATTTCGAAATTCGTTATTAAAATTTAATCGAATGAATAAAGCAACGAGTTTTCTATATAAAATGTGCGTGGCTGGTAAAGGAAAATGCAATTATGTTTCCCGTCTGTTCAACGATCGAATTAAGTAGCTCCAAAAAGAGCAATACAAAAGAACCGGTGACGGATGTAAAAAAGAAACCGTGACATCCGTGAAACTGTGTGCAGGTACATACCCGTCGAGCGGACGGGATAAAAGGCAAGCAAGGAAACACGCGCGGAATCCATATCAATTTAGTTGCCCTTTGCTCGCGGAAATTGCGCCCCGTCGCGAATAAAAATATTCCACCCTCCGCTGAAAAAAAGCAAAGAAAGATACTACGGCGCGCGACTTCGATAATTACGTAAACGAAGCGTGAATCTTGGAGCGCGCGCGCGAAAGATATGAAGCGCAACGCGGCAAAAATAAAGAAGGAAGCGCGAGCACGGCGAAGGTAAATAATGCAGCCGGCGAAATCCGCGTGCGCGAAAGTGAAATGCTGATTACGAACGCAAGCGGGTGTCTCTCTTTTTTATCGTTTGTTCTTGTCGTGTTTTTTCTCTCCATTTAATGATGCGAGCCGGAAAAATCGCATTGAGATTTTTCTTTATTTCGCCGACTGTCTGTTTTTCTTTTTTTTCGTTAATGCGCGAGAGAGTCGCTCGTTGCTAATGCGGGGATTCTAAAGCGCGAGCGCGCGATTCACTTTAGATAATTTTTTTCCGTGCGACTCGACCCATTGAAGTTATAATTTATTAAACTTTATTTATTCCTCGCAGGTACGCACACGCTGATGCGGGAATGTTTAATGGAAGATTTAATTTGAAATCCCGGGATTTCGCACTCGTGGATCTTTAAATTGGTTGAAATATTATTTATACCCATTTTTCAGGGGGGTAACGATTATTTATCCTTTTTCATACAGCAATGCATAGAACTTAATTGATAGTAAATTAAAAATTCAGTTGACGTACAAACTGCTTTTACAAAAGCAAAATTTAATTTTGTAACGAGGCGTAGCTCCGGTGGCTGCGGTGCTGGCGAAAAAAAATTTGCGATCGCAGCTTCTGCGCGTCACAATCGGATTAAGTCTAGAATTGCTTACTATCTACGTGTATATACAGACGAGCCAACTATTATATCCCCGCCAACAACAAGCGAAAATTCTACGTTGAATCGCATGGCGGCTGCGAAGACGACGCTCAAATTTACGCGCTTCGATGTCTTTTCAAGTTGCGGAGCTCATTGTTTCGAAGCATTTTTTAAGCGCTAATGCGTGCACGCGGTGTCGCGTTGCGCGAGGCTAAGCGAACCGTTACGTCATGTGCATATCTTTTTCCAGATTTTATTACGTTTTCCACTCGCTTCCGCCGTCGCTCTGTTGATTCCGCGGGGCCTCGGATATTATTTTCCCTTCCGCGTGCGCCCTGATGCAACCGTGCACATTTCGAAACTCTGCAAAGGACTGCCTTTTAATCTCTCGCTCATTGCCGTGTCCTTTGAAACTCCCATTTCCAGCTACCCTGACATACAAAATAAAAAAAATCATTAGCTTCCAGCGGGTTTTAATTTTATCGACATTTGAAATGCCAGCGGGGAAGTACGCGCGAATTATCGACTCGGTATTAGTAAGTCCAGCTGCATTTTTACACAATTAGCATACGCGTACACGCGAGATCGATTATCGACTTTCCAAATGCAAATTTATGCACTCTTTAGAGTCATAAAAATATTGTAAATCATTTATCCGAGTCAGGGTTGAACTATTTAGTCGGCGTACGCGCGCCGCATTTGCCTCGAGCTGACGCGCGCGATATATCAGACCCAATCTCACATTTTACACTCCGGATTCTAGCGCGTATTACACTTCGCTCACGTAACGCGACTTATTCACCGCAGCTTAATCGCCGCGATCGATAAATTCCGCGTGGCGTCCACCAACCCTCTCGCTCGATCTTCTTCGAGCTCCGGCAGCTCGAAAAACGAAAGCGTCAAAAAGTAAATAAAAACACGAAGGAAGGAGCGCCGGATCCCGCGCAAATTCCTCCCACGCGTCGAGAATAATGAAGCTGCGGGGCGCTTTGACACTCGCGCGCCACGTAAGCCCCGGGTTCGTTAGGTGGAGAGGCCCCCAGACGGTGAAGCCGTAGATAATCCTTTCGCCAAGTTGGCCGAGTCGCGCGCAAGCGGGGGCGACGCCGCCGCCGCGAGTGAGGGTCGATAATATTCGCGTGCGCGTCCTCGTGTTAGCCGCGTTTTGTCGGACACGCGGCTTTCTTGACGGTGGTGGACTGCTACGCGAGTTCGGTGACGTGCGTGTGAACTGATCGTCTTTTGCGATGCGAATCTAAAGGAGAGGAGGGCGCTTTATCTCGACCCGTGTGGAAATCCGAGAGGGAAACCGTTGGGAGTGGATGCAGTGCGTGTTTGTTTTATCGAGTGACAAAGTTGCAAGGCTCCACTTAGAGCTCTATATAGGTCTTACATTTTATAACATTATTTATGCGTGTTATTTATTTTTTTTTTTTTTTAATGAACCGGTTCTGCTATTTTTGTAATAAATCTTCTATTATGTACATACTATTTTCGGTATTTTTTCGAAATGTTGTCTATTAATGTTTATTATTAAAGAGGTATTTATTGAAGTTACGAAAGGGTGCCTTAATATTTTCCAGAAAGATTCTATAAATAAGTTTTTTTATGTAAATAATTATAATACTTATTCCATCAATTATAGAATCGAATTTGATTTAAAATCGCTGTCCTCACGATCGAAACCCTTGCATCTTCGATTTTATTATTTTATTGATGAATTCTATTTCGTACTAATAATTTATGTTAAAATCGCTCTTACGTAGCAAATAGCAACGCATTTACCTTCCTTATTTTATGTTACAGGTAAATATTGATCCATCTCGGATTATAACGTGCACCCACCGGTGCAACCCAACCCAAGGCGGTCCGCAGTAAGTCTCGATGAACAACAAACAAAATATCAGATCGGCAACTCTGAAAACCGACTCCTCGAAACTCCGCCGTTGGCTCCACAACTTCCTGCACGCGGGAAGCAGCAGTCCCGCGGCGCAACTCGATAACCGGCCCCCCGACTCTTCCGCTCGTTAAGCCAACAATGCAATCCTCATAAGAATTGCTAAGGATCGGCGCGGCTTAATCTCCCGGTGGAGATGCACAAGTCCGTGTACCCATTGTGAGGCGTCGATTCGAGCGAGTGAGCCGACCTTCGAGGCGAGGGCGAGCGCGTCAAAGGGCGGTGAATAATTCGGGAGCGGCGAGCGCGCGTGGGCGTCGCGCGCCGCGCCCGGGCCAAAGTGCTACGCTCCGCGCAAATGGACGCGCGCGTGTAATGGATGCACCGAGGCCAAAGCGTCAATGCGCTTTTTCGCACCCGGGGCCTTTATGCGTCGGACCTTTCTCTCCTTCGTTAAAAGCGATGCGCTTTTTTTGTAACGACAGAGCTGCTGCTGCGAGTTTGTTCGGGAATTTTGTTTAAGCTTCGGGCTTCCTCTGAATAGCGAAGAGATTTGATGGTGTTTTTTTATGTTTGATAGTAGGATGCGTCGGTCGATGAACTTTGTTATCGCGTGAAAAGCTTGAAAATGTTCAGTTTAAATAAGGTAGCAGAGCGCGTATTTGAATTTAGGTTTTTAGTTCAGACTGCGCTTGCGGTATATTCCCACCTGCAGCTTTTTTCCGGCCTTTTTAAATCTTGTTTTCTTCGCTTTATTTAGCGCACAAAGGAAAGACTGTATTGAATGGGAATGTCATGCCACATTGTCAAAGAAATATTCTCGAGTGGTTCTTTTGAAGTCGTCTCCCTCCTTTAATTTTGTCTCTCTTTTACCGTCGAAAGTTTACAACTTTAAAACAAATCTCAAATAATTGTAACAATATGTATTTTATTTCATTATGCACTTCTTTTTTTATTTTCAAGACATCATTGCTTTTTTTTAATTTCTATAATCCAAATAGTAAATTTAAAATAAGTCCATTTTATTTCTTGATATGCTGTAAAATTAAATTACTACAATACCTCAGTTTCTTCTCTAAAGATCAATGGTTTGAGGTTTTCTCAAATAATACCTCATTCTATCTTCTAATTTGGTCTCGTTCAATTTCATGAATACAATTCGTTTCTTCGGCTAAACATTCGATGTTTTTTGAATTGCAACGGTAAATTTATATCGATACACACGTGTTAACTCCGATTCGGTTAACTCCGATTCGGATAACTCCAATGCGGTTGGTCGTGAGCGGTCGCGGTACGAAATTCCCCAGTTGTGTTAGCCGCGGCATTATGAAATAGGTGCCCGCGCAGCCGCGAATGTACCAATGTATCGGCCAATATATCTCACGACATTCAATTCACGGGATTGTGCAGTCCTCCTACAAAACTCGCCGCCATTCACGTCGGCGGAATGCGATTTAAGAACTGGCTTCACACCACTTCGTTCCTTTTGTTCGCGGCGCGTTACATCACGCTTTTTTCCCCAAATTTTTTGTTCGGCAACATCCACTCTTTTTCTCGCCGTATAACTCGCTGTACACTTACCTCATTTCGTTGAATCTGAATGGCTAAGCAGCGCGAACGAGATGGCGCATGAACCTTATTTAACCGAATCCCTCACACGGCGGCCCATTCAAAGCTGAATGCCCTGACCGCTGCTGGAGATGCACATCCCGCCTAGCGGTATAATAGACAAAGTTCGAGGAAGACGCGAAGCGGCGAACGTGACGGGCGACGCTCTCCTTTTTTGCTCCTGGTGGGTCGCGCGTGTGTGCCCCCGTGGGAAAAAAACGGATAATTCCAGCGTCGGTCGTGCGGGGTCGTGACTCCCGCGGTCACTGATCTGCGCAGGACTCCCCCACGAGAGTGGAAGATAAGCGCGCGCGCGGAGGGAGGGGGGTCTCGCGAATTCGCTCGACTCCGATTTTCCGTTCGCCGGTGTACCGTTACGCGATGGAACCCCGTCGCGTTAGTGGGCGAGAGAGCGATTTCACGAGTCGTAGTTTTTAATCGTGGGACGACGGTTACGCGGCGCGCGAGGCGAGAAAATATTGTCGGGACATAAATAAAATTTTCTCGTAGAAATTGGGTATTGGTCAGTCGCTGCGATTCGTAACGGGACCACCCCGTTACGCTACGCCGGCCAGTAGTGCTTTTATGGATGGGATCTAATAATGTAAGTTGAATTGCGGTTTTCCGCGCGCGCAGGAAAATGGATCGTCGGAAATTACTGTCTTCTTGTAAAAAATGAAGGAGTCCTTTTTACCTCCTACCCCGACGCAATTCTCGAGCGGCACGCAATTAATTAATTAAACTACCAATTTAACCAGCCGACAAATGCGCCTTTTTTGCCCGTGGCATTAAATAACTTTTGTAGCGATAGTTAACAAATTTCGCTGCACAAAAAATATGTCCTCGCCCGGAACGTTCAGTAACCCCGCGGCCGGCAGCGCTGCGACTCCTCTCATTATCCGTCGATGAAAGAAAAAAAAGCGTTGCCCGGCACCGGCGAAAAAAGGAAAGGCCGCCGCCCGCTCGGAGTCGGCCGACAGCTGTTTTTTCGTTCAGCGCGCGCGCGTGCGTCCGAGCGCATCGATAACGGAAGATGTCGCACGAACGCGCACGAGGTGTACGTACCTGCGGCGGCGCACGCAAATGCACGAGCTGCGGAGAGGCGAAGCGAGGCGCAGCGGAAGTTCGGCGTCGCTGGAATTCCCCGCGAGCACGCCCGCGATTTCAATTGTCGTCTATGGCGACGCTCTGATTGCGACCAGACGCGGCGTATACGCGGAACCCGGCGTGCGCTTTGTCTTTTCGAAAAAAATTTTTTCAGTTCGTTTTCTAGCTCGTTTGTCGCGTTCCTCTGTATTCTATGGCGCTGGGGCTTTCTGCACGCGGCGAATGAAATTGAATTCTATTCGTTTAGTCTTTCAATATTTCTTTATTAGAACGAACGATTGTAGGTTTTGCGGCGTATATGTAAAAATATTTATTTCTAGAAAAAATGAAATTTTATAGTTTTTTTTAAATAAAATGCAGTTTTTATTAACAAAACTCGATTTGATAAAAGCCATCTCGTAATAATGACTTACTTTGTTAATTGCATTTAAATGTTTTATTACAAATTAAATTCAGCTTCGTGTTAAAGTTTCAAATCCTCAAGTTCTTAAAGAATCATTCATTATCAATTTAAACTTAATTCCACTAAGGTACAACGGCTGCGCTTAATGAGGGATGAAATAATTAATGAATGCACCTAGTAGAGTAGTTTAGTTTCTCGTTAAAAGCGATGCATCACTTTCATTTTGTAACTTTCATTGCTCCCTTTTTAATTCTCTTTAATTTCTTGCACAAATAAAAGGTCAAAAAATGTGTGCAGCAAAATAAATCCTTTTAAAGTCTCCATATTTCATTTGCTTTCAAATTTTCAAACATTAACGATGCTTTGATTTTTGCTCTTGTTAAGCGTTGCTCCCTACTTTGAAACTTTGATTCGAAGCGCCAGGAATTTGTAAACTCTATAAGATCGTTGCTCTCAAATTTTTATTCCATATAAGTACCTGTAAGGAGGTATGGAATATTTACAAGTTTACGGTGCAGAATGAGACTGAGATCTAACGATACCGTAGTTTCAACAAGTAGAAAATACAAACTAAAATCACAGCCGGAAGATATCAAGCACGCGCGATGCGGAGATAAGATTTACATCGCGGATACCCGCGGCGTTCGAAACAATTTATCCTTCGCATTTTTAATACGCGGATTGCATTAAAAGTCTATTTACACAAAAAAAAGCAAAAAATAAATTTTATGTAACCTCCGCTCTCGGACAGAAAAAAAACACGACAAACAAGCGGGGAAAAAAAGAACCACCGACTGAAATATCTGGGGATACGACAAGCGGCGACAGAAATGAGAAAGATAATGGTCCGACGCTCGAAAAAAGGGGAGGAAGTGCACGGAGACGGAGCGTCTCAGAGGAGCCCGAGTGTCGCTCGGGCGGATTAATTGAACGCGGGAGTCGTCGAGCGAGGTACGCGAGCTATTTTCCCCGCGGGATAATTTCGCCCGATTGCATTGCGGTGATTCCTCTTCCTCGTGCGCGGCGGATATCGGCCGATCGCGCCGCCGCAGCGATTAGATCGCGTTTCCGCGTGTACGCGCGCCGCAACGGAAAAGTGGAGCGGAGATTCGCGATCTAACGCGGAGAGGCCATTGTGCGGGTCGCGGTTTCTCCCTGGCAAGGCGCCGCGTGCGAAAAGGTGCGGAATAATTGGCGGGGCACGGGAGGCACATACCGTAAGAGTTGACCCGGTCACATCTAACCTGACAGGAGAAAGTTCGGTGGGGGAAAAAACGTAAGTCGAACGGGGTGCTGGATGGAGGCTAGTTGTTTTTGTTATAGTCGAGAGGTTCTGGATCGCGTACTGATGCAATTGCTGAGAGATGACGAGATTTTAAGCGTTTATACTGGCATTTAGTTATGCGAAGGTTAGAAGCGTAAACAGTGCAATCTAGGAAGTGAAGATTAAATTCTGTTAATTACTTGTTTTCTGTAGTATTGTTTTCTAGTAAATTTTTCCACTTTTTATTTTATTATTAGAACATTATAATAACTATTTAGACTGAAAAAAATATTAACAAACATTTTGCAACGTTTGTATATCAACGGTTAATTAAACTGACATTACCTAAAATAAAGTAATTTTTATTAATATTCGAAATAATTAAAATGAAAACATCTTACAATATACGAAATTCCTCAATATGATCTCATTAAAAAAAAACAGTGCGATGTCGAAATCATACTAATTGAAGTCGAGTCTAAATTTGGACGAATTACTATTCATGTATTCATGAATCCTATCGTCAATTAAAATCTATGAACGTCGCGGTAGACAACGAACCTCGACTATTTCATAACTCGATCGCGTGCATTGTGCGTTTAAAGATAAAACAAAACGCTTTCTTTTTCGCCGGTCGAGAAATTCACCTTTTCTCGAATTATACCCAGGGCAATCTCGACGCCTGCGAGCGTGGCTCTAACGCTTTCCGTCGTTTCGTATTTATTAGCTCCGTCTTGAAAAAAAGTTTCCCGGAAAAAAAAATTATGTCACGAACTTTTTTCCGCTTCTCGCGGGCGCACGCCCAAGCCCCGACGTCCAGTCTCTGGGTGAGTGACGGGAAAGTAGCTGTATAATAGCGCGCTGTTTTCTTTTTCTTCAAGCTGACGGAAAAAAGCAAGTTTTGAAGAGTTGCGAAAAATACACTTTTATGAACGGAGTAATGAAATCGACTGCGAATAAGCTTTTTCTTCGGTCCCTAATGCAATGTTAAAAGTTAGATTAAAGTTTACATTGTGGAACGTCGCGAAATAATTGAACAGGAAGAAAGTTATTTAAAAAGTGTATGACGCAAATTGAAGCGAGTTTTTGTCCTAGTGTCAATAAGGTGATTGCATACTTAACGAGTATAAAACAATTTCGAATAAATTGAGTCACTTATACATAAACGGGCGTTTATTAAAAATGAAAAATTCAGAAACTTTAATAAATTTTTAATATTCAATCAAATTCCATGGCAAACATCGGCATCAGTGCAAAGTCGAACCTCTGTGATTTGCATTGTCGATTCACTCTCGACACTTAATAATTTCACCGCGCGATCCCCTCGCATCCGATAAAAAGGTAAACAGTTAGGAATTCAGCGCTCGCTCCTCGGCGAATTAAAAAAAAAACGATCTCGCTGACCAGTGCGTAAGCGTGCGAGCCACCGGCGCACGTGGCATGCCTCCCGTAATTTTTTCCAAATAAATAATTCCGCGAGTCGCGGCAAGGGGGATACCCCCTGACCCTGCGATAAGTAACGGGGATCCCCCCGTCGACGCGTTTATCGCCGAGGCTCCTTAGCCATGCATCGCTGGAAAATGCAGTTACGCGTCATTATCGCGAGCAATTGCATTTGCGGTACTCTGCCTCCCCTCCTCGCGCCGCTCCCCGCGGGGCCACTCTCCCACGGGATGCCGTCTGTCCTCCCCCCTCCCCCTATCCCGCGCGTCCGCCGGTAATGTCATTCCGGCGTCCGCGACTCACCGATCATTATCGGCTTTCTCGTCCCTTTTGTCGATATCGCGTCAATTGGCGCTTTCAATTTCCCCGGCTTTCGCTCGACTCCTTTTTTTCCTCCTGCTGGCCGCGCGCACCTTTGTGGCGGGGCAAGGTGTCGGCGGTCCGGCCGATTTCGCGGCCATTGTCCGGCCGGGCCACCGGGGAACAATGCGCCTCGCGTGCGCACCGGAGATAAAGAGATTAACCGTCGACTCTCGCCGGGGTATGTGCACTGCGTCCGCGGCGCTTCAATGAGCTCGGAGGCGCGCGCGAGGGCCTAATTGCTGTTTTGTAACTCTTCCTTTGGATGTTCCGTTAGGCGATGCGCTATGCACCGGAGGTTCATTAAAATTTTCTAAAGTTCGAGTAATTAATTCCGAGGAAGGCCATTTTTAAAAGTAAATTATGAACGATGCTTTTCGTCGACCTGTAACTGTGTACATTGTACCTTTGATTTCATTGTATTTGTGCGCGATAAGAAAGCAAACGGTATGTTTTGTGTCCTACATAATGAAATAGTGAGGTATACAAAACGACCGAGCAGACCCACGTGCTTGAGTCAACACGGAATTTTCACTTATCGACTGGGAGCTGATTACATTCACGCCAGGCATGCTTCTAATACGCGGATAAAAAAAAAAATATGATTCATACGGTACACGAACATCGAAAGCTGTTGATACTTTTTCTAAGCCGATTGCATCTAGTGTAAATATTTTTCTAAAAGCATTGACAGGTGACTTTTTTTGTCGCGACAATTAGGTCAATTATGAAAGTTCTTTTTATCGTGAATCGTGACCACCGACAGGTTTACGATGTTTTAACTTCCCTCCGCCGAAACCAGACCGTTTATCAGTCTCTCGCTCAATTAGACGATTCAATTATTTGCCGATAAAAATAACTCAATCGTCGCGAAACATCTCGGTATAAAGTCCACCTCCCTCGTAAAACTCTGGTACCGGTTTTTCGCCGCGATTGGGAAAAGAAGTTAACTCCGCGGTCCCATAAAGTTCGATAACTGAAAACGCCGATCGAGCATCGCGATCCAATCGATTAAGCCCGACCAATTAAAGCGGCCGACGGGTATATAAACACAGAAAGCGAAGGATTCGACACGAGGGACAGCAGTTCGGTGAAAAAAAGAGGAGCGAAGCGACACCGCGAATCAAGCGCTGAATCAACAGTAAATCACGGTGCAGCAAAAAGGAGTCGGCCGCGCGGGATCGAAGGATAGAAAAAATAATGGAGGCGAGAGAATCGAGATCGAGGTCCGGGCGGCGGAGGAGCGCCATGAGAACCGCTGGCCGATGAATTAGATCCCATTCACCGATCCGAGGCGGCAACGCCGGCCGTCCGTGGAAACCGGCACCGGCTCTCCGTATATACCGTAATCCAATCGGAATGCATTTTCCCGCCGCTACGCTGTCTCCGCGCGTCCGCCGCCTGTCAACTGGGGGATGCGGCTCTCCCAATCTCTCAGTCGCCCTGGACTGACACCGAATTTCGGACGCGGTAGACGGCTTCCTGACTCACCAGTCGCCCTTTTATCGACGCCTGCTTGTGGGCGTAGCTGGTTTTTCAGGCTCGACATTGAGATATCGCTTGTCAGGCACTTTCAAACAAGGTGTTGCATCTCCTTTTTTGCCTTTCTTTTATTCGTAGTTGTTGTGGCCACTTTTTTTCCTCTGTTAATAACTGTTTACGCGGGGTTGTGTACGAGTGGTGTGGGAAATTATCAAAGCGTTTGGTATCTGTGATTATCTGATGACCCGAGAATGACGTTACGTAATGGCCCTTTTAAAATATATTTTTAAAACGAGATAGTCTTATACGGTGTCATTAATAATACACCTTTCTTTAAAAGGTCGTAATACATCGATTTGAAAAGATTAGCGTGAAAAATTGTCGGTTGTGCCAGTGGGTCTTAACGGCCTCTTTTACATCCATTTAAGGAAACGCGATAAATTCTTTGCACTCGCACGCAGCTTCTAGTACTCGGGCGCTCGCTTAACAATGCATTGCCCAAGCCATTGTCATCGTGGCACTTTTAAAAGAGAAAATATCGCAAAAAACTAAATTCGTCGACACTAAATTTCACGCACCCGTTAATCCGAACGAAATTTCCCACCCACGCCCGCGGTGCTCGTTGCTCGTTGAAAAATCCATCCGAAACGAGCATACGCCCCGCATTACTGTCCTCACAGTTGCACAAATTTCTTTGAAACACTCGCGGTACGTCCGATTTCGCGCATGGTCGAGCCTCCCGCTCGCGCTTTTCAATGCACCGGACGACGGCATCGCGCGCCCCGGGAACTCGAAACCCCTCGCGCACGCGAGGCGGCGTCCGTTGAACCGCGCGGGTCGAAGGTACAAGGCGAGACGGAGCTGCCTCTCTCGCTCCGCTTGTAAATCGCCGCCGCGGCGCAAAAGAGATTTTATTACGCGATACCTCGGCCGTGGGGGCTCGCTGCATTTCGGGACGCGCGGATGATCTTGATGCGCGCGGATGCGCCGCATTATTAAGCGAGCCCGTTGCGTTATTTATTCGACGCTTTTGCGGATTTAGTGCGCCGTATTTCACGAGTGGGCGCCGCGTAAACGTGGAGCCGCTTCGTGGACCTACCCCCCTCCCGCTGGCGGCTTTATTCTGGAATTTATTTTTAAACAGCGTGTCAGGTTTGGCTATTAATTAAATTTTCAGGCCGGAACGATGGGTAATGCAGTTATTAACTTTCCGTAGGTTGGAAATAAATTTTATCGGTGTCGCTTATCTTTTTACGGGTTTCGTTCTTTTTTTAAGGATTAACGGTATAAACGAAAACAAGGTGTAATTAAATTTATCCTCTAATGTCGATGTAAAATTTAAGCACTTAACGTTCATTATATGGTTATTAGGAAATTAATCCTCATTTTCTAATTCAATTACAAGCTACTTATGAAAACAGTTACAAACAAGATTTTTTCCATTATAGATACAAATTCTCGGGGCCTCGGTAGACTGCTATCCCACATGCTCATTGAAGCAGAATGAGAATCTCGCAATAAAAAAAAGCGTTCAGCATCATTTTCCAAGATTACACGCGAGAATTCCACGTACGCGTCATGAAAATGAAATCATTCTCCACTTCCAGATAAATGAGCAATTCCGCGCGTAATCACGTACAATTACATTCCGATAAAAATAAAAAACCCGCGTGTAACAAACGTCGGACGTTATGTAAACCCCGCGACGATCGTCGTTTTCCCTCTCTCTCTCTTTCCGCCGTTCGCGAAGTGGTTGCAGAATCGAAGCCCCTTCGCGACAACTCAATACGATCGCCGAGTGCATAGCGAAATCCATCGAGACGGCGGAACATACAAGGCAATCGCTGTACACAGGAGGCGTATTCGCGCGAAAGTCTACTCGACATTCTATCGCTCGACCTCTCGCGTTACGGCAATGATTTGTCGCACGTAGATAATATGACGGGTATGTATCGTCTCTCTAATGAGGTGAAAAAAAAGTAGGTTAGACGCCGAGGCGAGGAGGTTTTTAGCGGCGCGACGCACTGCGCTCGAAAGCGGCCTTTTCTCAAAGGCGCTTAATTACGTCGCCGATGGGTAACGTCGAGTGCGCGACGTCTCGCCTGCGCTACGGCTAATTGTGAGTGAATGCTAATTTTGCGTTTAAGGTATACTTCGAGAATGAGTGAGCTTTGAGCGCGGAGGAGAGAGGGGCCATTCGACATTTTTCCACGGCGCGGGAGCTCGACGGTCCTTAATTGCTCGATTAGCCCAAGTTGGTTTTATTGAAGCATGTAAAAACTTCGGTAATCTCGGCGCTCGAACTTTTACTCCGTTTCCTCGCGCGCGAGCGCGGGCGGCCGTTAATCCTTTGAAACAAAAAGAAAACGGACAGCCCTCGTTTACGTAGTTCGGCCTCTCTTTTAATTGAAACTTTCCTAACGTAAGAATTATCAATTCCTTTTAGCGATTGGGCTAAGATACCCCCTGAACGAACTGCTAAATGCCTGGCGTACCCAATTGCGCAGTCAATGAACCATCGGAGGTGTCCTCATCCACCGAGGCTTTCAAGGAGGGGGCAATATCAGCCACTCCTTCGGTGCCTCGCGGCAAATCGAGTCATCCGCGTTAAAACCGAAAGAAATCCCAGGCGTCGACGGCGCGTTGTCGTCTCCGGTCGCGCGCGTCTCAAAGCCCTCGTAAAGACCCGGGAAATTGGATCGCGCGCGCCGGTCATTAAGATCCATTACCCCCTCCCCCCTGCTAATGCGGAGCCGACGACGTCGTAGCGCGCCGCTGCTCAAAGCGCACTCCTTCGATCGGGTCTTTGAAAAGCCGGGCGCGCGTGGGAAAAGGCCGCGTGTTTAATTGGCGCTCGGGCGAGAAAATTTTGCGCGTCGACGCGCGGATTTAGTGCCCGTTGATGGGGCGATTCGGACAAGCGTTACGTTGCACCGGCGGCCGTTCGACGCGCCTCGGCGGACGCGTTGTCGGATTTTACGGCGGCCGATGATTGGCGAGCGCGGCGAGCCACGGCGATTCGCGGCCATGTACGGAAATCAATTTTGTACCTCGCGCTCAACCTTCCTTAGATTTATGTATTTGGGTGGAATTTTATCTTTGTGAAAAATTCGCGCACGACGCGGGAATTGGTTACTTTAATTAGCAGTTGCTTTTTAGAGTCGCGTGTGCGCGAGGCGCTGATGTAAAAACTTCTTTGATGAAGAAATCACAGCTCGACAGTTGAATCGAAGCGATTTTCTCGAATGGTTTAATGAAATTGTGGTTCGCGAAGTTTCACCCAATTACATCAATGTAAGTGAGCTCCCACACAAAGCGATAACTTTCGAGACGAGAAAGAGGAATTAACTTTTACACGAATACTTAATGATTACTTTCAGCGGCGATTACTGTGTACTCTGATAGGAATCATTGTTTTCTATTAAGGATTGTCATGAAAATGAGCCCGATCCTTAAAAGTCCTGTTTTAAACACTTGACGTTTCAATTTAAATTGCTCTCTCGTTTTATTGTTACATTGCAGTAAAAAGACGCTCTTGTCGAAAGATTTCTTCAAGGATCATAATTAAATTTCAATTGTAACGATGACAATTTTTTGTAGTGCAACGTTAATTGCAGCTCCCTTTGCAGGGCTCTCGAGGTACGCTAAGAGCGACATGGGAAACGCAGAAATGCAACAGTGTATAGAATTAAGTAATTACAACTTTTTCAAAAAGCTAGAATTCGTCCTCAAATAACAGTTATTTTCCCGTCTTCCCTTCTTTTTCTCATTTCCCCCGATCGTAGAACCCCTCGCGCTCACAAAAAATATACTTTACGATCCACCCATTACGAATCCGCACCTTTTCAATCCCGGAAGCTTCGCGGCACTCGCCTCTCCGACACCTCGTGCGAGAAAAGTTCGCGGGAAAAGGTACAAAACCCACCGATCCCGAGCAATTTCGCCTACCGAGAATCAATGCTTCAGTCTCGATGGCCACGCTAATTCGTCGCTTCCTCGAGCGCCTAATGATCGCCGGCCCGGCCCAGAAGATCGTCCTCGCGTGCAGCTACCCCGGCGCCGCCGCGAAATTGCGCGCGCTCTCCTCGCGCAATTCTCACGGCGGCGTGAATCACGCGCGTAACGCGCCCGAGGAGCGAGAGAGCCTAGGAATGACCGCGTGGGAATCGAGAGATGGGGGATAGCCGCGGCGACGTTCTACAATGTCCGCGGAGGCCTTGGTGCGATATAAGCAACGCGCGCGTCCGTTTTTCTCCGTTTTTTCGGATTCTCGCTCGATGATGTCATGGTGTTGAAGACTTACCGTACGTAACTGTGTCGCTTGTTACTTGTAATGTGAATTTATTAAGTTGCTGGTTCTTAAGTGTCTATGCATTTTTATGAAACAGATTGCAAAAGTTGGAAATGAACTGTTCATAGATTGGACTTAAAAAAAAACTTTTTTTAAAGTTACTTTGATTTAGCAAATTTTTCTTTGTTTTTAGAGCACTTTTGTGCTAAATTCCAGTAGTTTTTTGCATATATAGGAAGTAAAAGCTGGAAAATTATTAGAAACGATCCTAGAGACAGTTTTTTGCCACAATCAAATCAAGAGCTCGTAGATTTCTCATCATACTTTCCATAGTCGATTTTACCCTAAGTATTTGACGCGTAGGAGCATAAAATATGAACAATGAGCGTACGACACTAGCGACTTTCTTTATGTTTCGCTCAACTTCCTTAAGCTGGCATGCAAGAAAGTGCGCTTCGACACTGCGTGGGAACGTCGACTCAGTAACCGGCGTCTCGTTCATTCATTTTTTCATAATATCTACGATACACAAAGTCCCGCGGCACCGGTGTCGTTTCTTCCACATAAAAACTTGCAAAACGCTCGCAAGGTAATCCTGCGACAACCTTTCTAATCTTAAATTTGGGATATATATCTAAAAATTTAATCTTCAGATTCTGGAGCAAAAATTATTTTCCTTTAAATTTAATGAAAACTATTTTTTTCTCATTATAGTTAAATAACATATTTTTTGTGATTTACGCGGTTCTAATAAAATAATTCATTAATTAAATACTGAAGAACTACAACGACTATTTAAATGTTTATTTTATTGCAGCCCTATAATCATTTGTTTATTGGGCATAAATCAATTCAGCTATTAAAATTATTAGAATTCTTTGAATTATAACACTGCATTACCTAACGCTCAATAATAATTAGCACATCGACTCATTTGCACGCGCAACGTTGAGGAATTTCCCACAACGGCGCGCTCTATCGAAAAAAAACGTTGAGCCGGAGAGAAAAAAAATCGCGGCATGCGTCCGGCAGCTCGCGTGAATTTTCCAGCCAATAGCGAGCAGACAATAGGCGGGCGGGCGCGCGAAAAAAAGAATTTATTCGGAGGCGCGCCGGTGCCCCCGGCAGCCAATTATTATCGAACTCGCATCTCCTTTGCTCGCGAGCCGAGGGAAAAAACGAAAGTTCGCCTCGCGGCGGTGGCCGCGCACGCACCGCGAGTAAAAAAGCCGCGGAGCGGCCGCGAGGCGTAACGCGAATATCCACGGGGATGCGGATGCTCGCGGTTTTATACTTAGCGGCCGACGACTTTCCGCGACAATTAGCCTGTGGAGCGAAGTGTATCCGCGACTTTTTGTTCGCGGTTCTCCTTTTTTCTTCTAGAGGGTTGGATAACTTTTTTGTTGGAGTTTGCGCGGATTTAACGGGATTTTTTTGACAAAAAGGGAATTGACTCTGCTAGGGTACTTTTCAGGAAGTGTTTGAGGAATATTTAGCGACGGTCGATGATACTTTTTGCGAAATTACGTTTGCTTGTTTTAGTATCAGTAAAATATTTTTATGTCGTCGCATGAGACATCGAATTATTTTTTATTATACATTCATTTCGACTCACGTGCAATTAACGCAAACCGATATCGAAGTGAATGTGTTCACCGAAGTATTTGAAACAAAAATTGGTTGCTGAGGCCGGGTGAACAAACTTAAAGGAATGCGAACGCCATATTTTGAAAAGTTTAAATTATCAGAAATGAGAAAAAAATTGAGCCACACACAGCGATACGCTACATGCGGTGGGAGAGTCTTGTTTTATCAACAAGTTGCAGGTATACTGATATATCGGTATACCCACGATAAGGATGCACTTTATACATTGGCGAATACTACTGCAAAAATATAGCTGGGTAAATTCAAATATTGCACAAAAAAGGTTTCCATCTTTTTATTAGTATTCCATTTTTAAATAAAAATATGAGTACCTTAAGTAAACTATTTTTTCAATTAATTTTGCTCTTATCTCTATTTTAAATGCATTGAACCCATAAATAGCAGGAACGTTTCTTGAAAACCTTCACGCAAGCACCAACGCAGTCCTTTCAAATGGACAATGCCGTAAACGCCAACTTATTCTAGCTTTATACGACTTAGATTCATTGAACGTCCAACCGTGAAATTTGCAATAAACGCCAGCCTCCTACTGGCCGAGCCAATGTAAATCATTCAAAGGTGATGCGAACTAATACCCGGCGTAGACGGTATCTGCACACAATAAGCACCTCGGGATAAATTCAGAATACCTATACCGACTCGACCTACTTAGTTTGCGTCAATCTGCCCATTGAAAAGCGCCGTCCATAAAATTGCAACGGCATATAGCACTGTGTCTTACGTCGCCCGATCAGCTGACCGCGAAATCGTTTCCGCGCAAGTACGCGACGCGCGAGCCGCCGCCTGGCCCGATGCGCCGCCGATCGCGAACAAAAGGGGGGAAACCGGGGCTCGGCCAGGCGTGGCTCGGGCCACCACGGGGGTCACGCGCCTGGATAATGAGAAAGCGCCGCGGAGGCGAGAAACGCTTAGAAGCCGAGAGAGCGACTGGCGCGTTCCGCAGAACAATCGGGAGAAGGCACGGGGAATTCGCGATGAGGATCGCCGTGGCGCCGGATGAAGTGAATTTTCGATACCGTCTCTGAGAAGACAAGGGTCTGCTCTAAATTTTTTACTGTTATGAATTAATGATGCGGAGATCACCTTGAACTCGACTGGAAGTTAACGGAAAAATAGCAATAAACAGAAGTAGATAGGCATTGATGCAGTTTGTCTCTTTGTAAGTTGTTTGTTCAAATTGAAATACCGTCTAAGTTTTTAAGCAGATTCAAATGGTTTTCATTCAACCCAGCACCCTTGTTTCCTGCCTTTTACTGCTTTACTTTCCAAAGTATCCTACAAAACGGCCAAGTCCAGATAAGACCTCCCACTCGGTGTCTTCTAACAAAGAAGGCCATTCAAATAGGAAGACGAAGCCCATAAACGCGGCAAGAGACACGAAATTAAAATACAAAGACAGCCGCGCACCCGGCGACGATAAACCTCGCAAAAACGTCAGAAAACTTAACGACAACGCGTAAAGTGGCAGCGCGGGAAATCGCGCAAGCAAAGCCTAGAAAACCGCGTCCAAGATCCCGGGGAGGGAATGGGGAAGGAACGAGGCTCGCGTAAAACCGGCGCCTCCAAGCTCCGACTCGCTTTGATTTCGCGCGTTTTATGCTAATTTATGCGCGGCCGGCTCGCTCTCTCCCTCCCGCGGGAGCGGTGCATCGCACAATGGGCCGGAGGAGGATGGATAATTGAGTCTTTCTCGGAAGAGCGATGCCTCGCCGCGCTCTTCTCCCGTTTGTTCTTTTCGGCGCCGCGGTTCGATTGCGAGGCTCCAAAGCCGGACGCGCGATTATCGCCGCGTAACTTCGCGCGGGCCGCATTATACGTGTCCGGGACCGGTTTCGCGTTGGTGCGTGCTATTTCGCGCAATGACTCTTCGCTTTTTTCCTACTTAATTAGCATTATTTTAGAAATGTTAAGTACTGGCATTAGAACACTGTACAACACTTTTGTCAGTGTAATTTACAATTTCATCTCTGCTGGCAGCCTGTTATAGATGTACGTAATCTGTTTTAGAAATTAGTGTACATAATAAAGCGAAATATTCGTAACAATGAAAAAATTAAATTGGTAATTAATAATTTAAAATAAAATAGTACAATAGCAAAGTGTAATTTTAAATAATTTTAAAACAAGAATGTAATTAATGGAAGTACTAAAAGAGAAAATTCAAGAAGAATATGCGGCACCTAATGAAAACCTTCGTAAAAAGGGGCAATTCGCGAGCCCTTCTTAATAATCCGCTCGAAAATTGCGCTGGCTACTGACCGCATCGAAAACTACGCATTCCGTTCCCATGAAAAGCCTCCCCCTCGTAAACCGACCGCCACGCATCCGAGAAAAGGAAGAAAGTGTAACGCCGCACGAAATCCCCATTCGAAAAATGGAGCGCGTGCAGCGCGCTCGCACAGCCCCGCCGCGGCCTACGTCCGCTAGGCTCTTTTTGCGCGAGTCGCGCTCTCGCTCGATCGGGGCTGAAGGAGAGAATGAGAGACAGAAAGAGGGAGAGAAACTCGCAGCGATCGCGTGAGCCCGGCTAACCCAGTGACACGTGAGAAAAGGACGCTCGACTCGACGCTCGGATCTCGCCTTTCCGGAGTCGAGCAGCTCGACTGTGCAGTGCGCGCGCGGCGTGGAATTTCGGAATGATAGACGTGACTCGATTTAGCATTGTTGCGGGACCGAGCGATCGGTATAATTGCCCAAGGCATTCCCGAGCGAGCGGAATTGGAAGTCTCTTTTTGCCGGTAGCTCGGCGATAATTACGAACGCGACGTGAAATTTGAATAAATTGAACGACGAGCGAAGTGTAGTGTTTCAAATACTTGACGAGTTACGAATGCTTCGTGATGCTCGTCGTTAATTATTGAGCAAGAGTGGGATATTTGAACGGCGCATTCCATGATAAAAGTGATACCTTAAGTCGAGTACTGACTGGCGATCGTACAGATTTATCATCTATATCCTATTCACAACCTGGAATAACTGCATCCAGCTTCTGCGCGGATCTTAACAAATGCACCTTTTATCGCCGGCAGACCGCATCGTTTGTCTGCCTATGCGGCTAGCTAATTACCGTTGCTCACCGACAAAAGCTCCATTCTCAGTGGAGCGCGCCGACTGAGCGCCGCTAAACCGATCGACCCGCGAACCCAGCAAATGGCATTACGGCGCGCTCGAATCCGCTCATCTATGAAAGTTCATCGCGACTCGCTCCAGTTCGCCGGCGCGGCGCGCGAGCACAGTTCAAAGACTTCCCGCGAGCGCGCGCCGTTGCGAAGTCGCGGACGATCGATCGATCGATCGGCTCGCGTCCTGGATCCGCGGCCGATTCGCGTTGCGCAACCGAGCTCGGATTCTTTTCTCGCAAGACCGATGACTCGTGGGCGGAGGGGAAGAGCGACGGGGACGCCGGACGCGCGTGTCAGCGTGTAAACGGGAACGCCCGCGGTGAGTTCGATGCTTCGCCGGATGAGTAAGACAGATCTCGCTCTTGGCATGGCGAGGAGTTTGGATTGCTAATGTACATGGAGATCGGTCCGAATCTTGCATCTCTTTTAGGAATAATGCATAGAAGTTTTTTTTTTTAAGTATCGCTTTTCTTTTCATTTAGTCGTCGAAAAATGCGAAGTAAACATTTATTATTCATAACGTTAAATTTAAATTATTAAATAACTTCACCTTTTAAATTTATTTAAAAAAATAATGCAAAACGGTGCGTTACAGCGAGAAAATATATTGAAATTCCAAGAGAAAAGTATAAAATATTATTCACAAAAAAGCACGAAAGATATACAGGCTGGCCTTACCTTCATACATCCTCAATACGTTTTCATGAAGAAAAAAGTCGTACCTCTCTTCGAAGATATACAGCTCGCCTTCCTGCGTGGCGTTAGCAATTTAGTCCCCGCGCGGGCTTTGTGCGCACGCCATACGCTCGCGAAGCGAGGAGCATACGTCGCAGAGGGACGGCGACGACGTCACTTCCGCCTCCGGAGCCTCTCGAACTAAGGACTCCGCCAGGCTTATAACGGCCCAGTGGACTCCCCCTCATGCCGATCACGTTTCATCGTCCTTTTTTCTTGCGCGCGGGATTTTCGTATCAGCGTAAATAATGCGATTCTGATCGATGTGAATTGGCTTGTCTTTAGAACACTTTTTTCCATCGTTTATCGTGTATCCAGGGATTCTACGAAAATAAATCTCGCGTATATTTTATTCGAGCTTTTTTTCAACAGGTATAAATACAGATGCTTAACCGTTAATTATTTCGTTGTAATTTTTTTCATGGATTTAAATGAATTTCGCGATTTTAATAACGGAACTTCCTTTGAACACAATTACGGATGCATTGTTTGAAGAGAGACAAAGTTAATAACAAAAATTAAAAGTAATTAAAGATTTTGTACAATAACGGGAAAATTTATGCACCAACTTGCTTGCGAAAGCTTTGTTTACCATGCCTTCGTGGGTTACGTTACAAAGTGGTCCTTTTCTAACGTTATGTCTACAGTGTGAATTTTAAATGGGCGGGCGTTGCGTGGAGCTTATACGCCTGCCAGTGAAAGCGATTTAATGTAAATAATAACGTATGCTCCGGATGAAAGTGCATCGCTGAGCGCATCATGTAAGTTGCATTTAAAAATTTTAGTAGCGGCAATTTTTAAAATTCAACTCGATTTTTTTGAAATATTTTAATATGATCGATATTCCGCATTAAAAAAAAATTCACCGCACTAAAGATCGACCGATTGTTATTAACCGTCACGCTTTCGCAATTTTCGTTTGTAACACGGTTCCCGATATTTCGTGGATCTAGAAACCTGGATGCATGCATTATGCATTGTAGTAGCAAATTTAAATATTCATAGTGCAATTTACCAAGTAGTATTTCACGATATTTCATTAACCTATTAGTTTCGAAAAGTAGAAACCCGGGTGATTTATAGCATCCCATGTATAATTGTTGTGCCACAATCAGCGGCAAAATCGAATGCGAGGAAAAAAAATCGGCTAACAAGGTCAAAAGCACCAAGTGACGTAAGGTTCTTAATCGTCCGCGGACGCCGGTGCCACCTATACCGCTCGAACACCTTTTTTACGAGCAATTACATCACGCCCTGAAAAACCGCTCGCGTCACGAGCAATTTTTTTTCGGAAAAAAGGATAGTAACGGACCGCGCGCTCTCTTAATTCGTGCGATCCCGGCAAGCGGAAATTCCACATCCGCCATTCCTCGGTAAACACTCATCCTCGACGCGCTCTCCGGGTGGTGTAAAAGTTCGCGAGGCCCCTTTCTCTGACTAATACGAGGGCGCCTCTTTGTCGTCCGGGAATACACCTGCGCCGCCGGGCGATGACGTCATCGCGGGAACACCGCGCGGTCCCGCTTCTTCATGGCGCCCCGAAAAGTTTCCGCGTCTGGATAATGAGAGGCACGGATCCGCGCATTGTTTTGAGCGCGTGCGAAGGAGGGGTTCGTCGTACGACGCACAGTACAATGATCCCTGTGCGACGGAAATTATATTCTCGCGATGTTCTCGCGATTATCCTCGAATTCATAATGAATTTTAATAAACACCGCGGCCAGTATGTACATAATCTAACGAAAGGAGGGAAGGGCGGTGGATTTAAAGAGGAAGACGCTATCGGACTAAGTGAGTCTTTTAAGGGACGCGGAGAAAAACGGGAGGCTCTTACCATGATATTATACGAATTACGACTAAGCATTAATATTTCAAGGCCTATTATTGCGCTTAATTTATTCTTTTACCATATGCTTTTTTTTATCGACCTCTCTTACCGCTTCGTAATTACCTAACAAGCGCCTCGTATGTATATCCTATATTCCCATCGAGAGCGAGTCGGTCGCATCCATCCGATCCGTCCTCGATACAGACAGACGAAATTTCCATCATCGCCGCTTCCGCAACGCCATTTCCATCCCGCAACAACAATCGATTCAGGCGCCACTCAAATCTATCTGTTCGCCACAGACGCGCGCACACACACGCGTGTGCACCTCTCCGCACAGTATCCCATTCATGGACGTTGCGCAAGCGGGCACCGCCTCGAGGCGACTCCGCGCCTGTAAAAGGAAGAAGCGACAAATCATCTGCCGATGGAGCAGCGGAGAACAAACGCTCGGCCTTTTTTTAACCGCGGGCCGCACAAACATAAATGATAAATCAGTACAGCGAGGGTAGGTATACGTACGAAGCGAGCCTCGGATTTAGCGGCGCGGGAGGGACGTATTATTATTTCCCTACGGCGTCTCGTGCGCGGCCATTTCTGGTCGCGCGACTCCGCGAGCGAGCCTGGGCTCATGCATAATTTATCGCTTCGGCCGTGTGTATACGCTACAGTCGGTGCGCTAAGCTCGACCGCCGCACGCGCGATAGACGCTAATCTACCCCGAGGGGGCCTGTGCCTATCAAAAGCGCTGTAAATCTTTTCCCGTTCGCCCTTGCTTTTTAGACAATTCGTGAGGACGCCGTGGTCGGAGAATTTTGTGGAGGCGATAAGCTGAATTTCGCGAATGGAGAGCGAACGGTTCTGAGCGCATAGTAAAATTACGAGCGAGGGGATAAAAAGGAAGTATCGATTTGCGCACTAGAAGGTATTCATGGATAAGCGACTCGCAATTGGCGTCGAGTAAAAATAGAAGACGGCGACGGAAATACGAATAACGAAATTAATTTAAATTCAATTGGTTATTTAAATTCGTTCTAATTTTAGTAGGAGACAAAATTTAATAAAGTTCTATAAATGGAAGAATCTTATAAAAGCGGAGAATATATTTTTAGATGCTATTATATTTGTTCAAATTGACAGGAATGGTTTAAAGTGACAACGGAAGAGGATCATTTACTTTTTTTTTAGAAAGTATCATGTGATAACGATCGTGAATGTAAAAATATGCCAGTATTAGCATGGGAATAGAGTTTTTGTTATGCCAAGATGGAAAGTTAAGTTAACGCTTTTCAGAAGATATTTAAATCGAGTCAATTTGTCGCGTCACTATAAAACCAATAGTTTTCTTTTGGCTGAAGACGTTGAATTTCGACTGTTAGTCTTGCTCGGATGATGAATCCACCCTTGGTTAATTCGAATTTCCCGCGGCTGTTTCACCGCGATTCCATCGCCAGATATTTCTTAGAGGATGCAATTCCGATGAGTCAACGCTCCAATCGATTGGTCCCATTTGATCGATGCCCAACCGCAACGAAACGAGAAATCACGGAGTTTCTACTTTTTTTATCGTAATTTAATACTCATTTATAAACAGTTGCTTCCATTCCCGCGAGCGCGTAAACCCGATTCAATCTTAGAAATTCACTGTAGATACTGAATCGTGGAATTTAAAATCAAAATTACTGTTTACATACGAATTATTAGGCCAAACGGATTACCAAAGTCTCCAATCCGACTATAAACAGTGCATTCGTCATCCGAGTCCGCTGCGCGGGGAATGCGCGCGGCGGAAACAATGCCTCGCGCCCACCGATAAACGACCAGAAAAAAACTGGCTCGGCGCACGTATACACAGGGGAACAAAAGCGCGAGCGATCGACATCGGGAAAAATCGGGTCGCGTAGGCGACGCGCGCATACTCGCGACTGCAGGCACCACAGCGACCCGACGATAAGGCGACAGACGCGGCGACGCGTATATCGGCCCGCCGGCGTGGGCCCCACGTCGATTTCACAATGGGCCGCGGCGTCGCTCACCCACGCGCGCTGCGTGCATTTTTTCTTGCCGCTCCTACTTTTTTTCGGCGATGCGTCAATGTTTGCTCGGCGCCACGGGCATATGTGTGTGCCGGCTGCAATCGAACTATTAAACGCGACGCACGCGTCCGGCTTTTTCGGCTTATCGCCTGCAGGCTGCTATGCGGCGCCCGCGTCTATTGTGTGCAGGTGTACGCATGCTTTTCACCGGTGGGTTATCTGACGATTTGACCGCGGATCGTGGCTCGAGTTTTTCACTCGTTAGCGAGCTTCGACTTCTCTTTTTATTTTATTTTATTTTGAAATAGAAAAGAACAGAAAATTAGTTGTGAACGAAATGTTCTCCCTTTCTTACTACTTCTATGAGTCTTTACAAAAAAGAATACAATAATAATTATAAATTGCACTTTTCTTTTAATGAACGAAATTTTAATGAACTTATTTTCATTGCAGTGTTAGCAGCGCTGCTGACGACGAGCAGCAGCAGGGGCGCGCCGCAGGAGCGTAGCCAGGAAGCTCAGGCGACGGGCCCAATACCGCCCCGGGAAGCGTACTTCGACGGCGCGGCGCATCTGCGCCTGCGCTCCTTCGTCTCCGTGCATCGGCACAGCGGCCTCAGCTTTCGCACCTGCGAGCCCGGCAAACTCTTCGAGCAACGCTACGAGGGTGACTCGATCGCCCTCCAAGTCGACCATGAGGGCCTCGTCTTCGTCGCCAAAGTGCAGCAGCGACGGCTCGAGGCGCGACTCAACGCACGACTCCTCGACAACGCTTGGCACAATGTCAACCTATTCTTCAGACTTGGAAACCTTACGCTCAGTGCGGCAGGCCATGCACAGGTTTGTTATTTTCCTTTGTTTTTGTTCGAGGATGTAGCCTCCTTTTTGTTTTACAATAATTAATTAAAGTGAAATCTTGGCAGAGAAAGGTCGATAAAAGGATTTTTTAATACAATCTCAATAATTGCAGCTGAAAGAAACTTGTTTGTACGCTGCGTACGTTTAAGCGGCAAGCGAATAAAACGAAGCTAACAGAAGAAATGAAAGAAGAAAACAATAGCTTGAAAACACAGCTCTGCAGCATTGTATATGAAACTTTTCGCTTTTCTGGCAGAAAAAAGTTTATCGGATCGCCTTTCTTTTTAACGTGTGCATTCGACGTAAAACTTTTTTTAACTTATAAATAAAGTCTCCAATCGGTTTAGCAGATAACTTTCTCAATCGATAGCAAATCATAAATTTTTTTATTTCTGCCAATCGCAGGTGGTGGCAAATGCCACGTACAACTCTGAGATCCTGTCGCTTCCGGATCACAACGTGAACGGCACGCTGATAGTCGGCGAAGGCTTCCGGGGTTGCATACTCCAGGGACCGGGTATCCTCTTCAACGACTCCATCAATAGCAACGCCGTCTTCGGCACCTGCCCCCTCGACACTAAAGGATGTAAGTCAATCGAGTGTTACTCACAATAACTATTTTTTATTTGTGTTTCAGAGTTGCGTTCTCCTTGTTTTTCGTCCGGCCTGTTTAATTGGATGATCTGCTTTTGTTTTTTGTTTTTGTTTTTGTTATTGTGACGTTTTTTTTAACAAAATGTTTGTCAACGTTTTAAAAATCTCATAAAAACTTTAAGTTACTTTTAATCAATAATAATTGACAGATCGAGTAAACATCGACTTTGGAGCAGATACAACAACGAATGTGTAAAAATCGCAATAAAACCAGACATTCGCCTTATCTATATAATTGATCTTCCAAAGATTTCGAATATAGCATAATATAAAAAGCAACTCACGTACTAAAACAGCAGCCCCGTAAAAAATCAATTAATTTCGGATCATTCCAATTACAATCAATCTCAAAATAATAGTTACTTTTATTCACGGCTATAAACAATTTTTCTGAAAAGCACAAACATATCTCCAGTACTCGTAGCCCTTGCGAATCCTCTTATACTCAACTCGCGCACATACCCGACGCTTCCAGCCATTATTCTTGCGGCTCTCACGGGCGCTTGCCCTCGGACTATTCTCTCCGTCTTTTTACCTCCTCCGTTCCGTGGCCGTACACACGGCCTCCCCCGATGGCCGTTCGATTTTTCCGCCCGCGGGGCTAGATCTTGCGGCCTTTCCGAGAAGCGAGAAACAGCGCGTATTCAAAGCGCCGGCGATCTATCCCCCTCGTTCATTTTCGCGCTCTTCCCCCTTTGCACGCGGCTGAAAACTCGATTGCGACCTCGGCGCGGTTCGAGCGTTAAGTCGTTAAAGCGCCGCGCGAATTTACGCGGTACGTTTCGCGCTCGAGTTTCGCTGTGGTCGCTTTTGTTTTTGTCGAGTAAGAGAGATTGCGAGGAAGAGCGGAATCATCGCTGCGTTCCCTCCCTTTTTTGTTATCGCGTTTTTTATCCTTTTTTTTATACGCCGGGTACAATGGCCACCTGTAGATTTGGTCCACGAATTTTTTTTCCGTTTCAATGCTTTTTTTGTACTCGTTTTTGAAAAGAGTAGACGTTGTTTGCGTAATTTGAACGAGAGTAAAAGTTTTATTATTTTGTTGACTTATAGATCACAAGTGTGTTCTGCACCGTTTTGTTTTTTGATTTTTAAATCACACGCTCGCATAAAGGTTGTCGAAGAAAACTATATTTATGATATCGTATTAATTCTTACGTAGAAACTATAATTACAATTGAGATTTCACTTTGTGATTTGAAATTAAATTAAATTGAGTAGCTAAGAGAGTTCATTAAAGTTTATTGAAATTTAACAAAATGTAATCTCCATTGCACAAAGTATATATAGAGTAATGCTCATTTAATCTGATGCAGCAAATTCCGGTTGTATGTATATTCAATTCAAATTTTAATTACACTTTCAAGCTAAGCATAATTTTGGTAAATCTGGCTATCGATGAAAATCAGTTAAGTTGCATCAGATCATGTGAGTACTATCCCATCCAAATAAAAAGTAATTTAGATTAAATCTAAAGCTCGCCCAAGGAGTTCGCGAAAGAAGAGCAGCATAAACTGGATAATGGAAGGACGCTCCGTCATTTTTCTATCTGAAAATTTGCAGGTACCGCAGGATCGATGCAGGCGACGACGCAGGCGACGGCTGGCCAGGGCGTCGACTGGTGCTTGCATCAGCCGTGCTCCACGCACGGCAAGTGCGTCAACCGGCAGGATCGCTACGAGTGCCACTGCTACGCCCGCTACTCCGGCAACATCTGCCAGATTGACCATGGTAGTGCGGCGCTACGATTTTTCTCAACTTATATATTTCGCTGTTGCATGTCGACGCTTTTGCTTTGCTCCTCTTTTTCAGGGTCTGAAGTTTTTGAAGACTCGGTGGTTTGATCTAGTCGCGCATACACTTGTAGAAAAAATGGAAGTAAGAAAATAGAAATTTCACGTTGATAAGATTTCTTTTGCACGAGTGTATGCGAGATAGTCTAGACCATCGTACGGCTTAAGCTTTGCACGCCGTAGTTATTTAGCGCGACAGTAATTTTCTACTCGTTTATCGCTTCCGCTTTTTGCTACTTGTTTGAGTTTTTTTCTAATTCTCTAACCGCAAAATTGTATGTAATAAATCAACTAACAGTCCACTGCATACTGCAGGTACACAAAAATTCACACCGTACACTTTAGCATCTAAAGAGAAGAAAGAAGCACAAGCAGCACTCGCATACGTGCAGCCTCCGTTAGCCGGCGCACGTGCACTCGTCGCTGGAGGAAGTCCGCGCGCGCGAGCGGCGACACAATCGATCGGGCTCGGGGCACGCACCTTTTGCGCTCGGGCTAACGGTCGCGGACGCCTCCACCGCCTGTCCCCCGACCCGCGCTCGGACGTATATATACAAGCGCTTTGCATCGGAACTACGTACATCGCCAATCGATTAGAGCGCGCCGCGTGCATGCACACCGACACGGCGCCGCGTATGTTCGATTGATCCCGCGCGCACCGCTCGAGTTCAACGCTCTCGAGAGCCTCGTGGATCCTCGCGATCGCCCGCGCGCCTCTCCATTTATGCGAGGCCCTCCCGGGAGTGGGCCATTCTCGCCCAGGAGTCAAGCGCTATTCGGTATTCATAAGAGGGCCGGGGCTCAATTTCGAACGCTCCGGCGACTCGCAAGACGCTGGTCGATTGCGACGCTTGTGTTTACGAGTAGCTGGGAGGCAGGATTTTTTTATTAAACGGGCATGGGTTGGGAAGCTTTGTTGAGCTGCGTATGTCACGTCTGGATGTGTTTGACGAATGTGTGTATTAGCTTCGTGATGAGAGATTTAAATGTGCGGTGCGTCCGCTATTAAGCTTTGTCGTTCATTGTGGTGTTGGAGAGCGAAACAAGTCTGTAAAGAAACGAGGAATTTTTTAATAGTTGTACATATCGCAAAGTGCTTGAACGACACTTGATTACATGCATCTCTTACGTTTAGTCACTACGTTAAACTCAACTAATGTTAAAGATGGAAAACATTTTTCAATTTAAATTATAAAAAAGACGTTTTAATAGATTCGTACTATATAGGTCTTTAATCTCGCAGCGCGAAAAAATTATTTATTCGCATATTTCGAGAGAAACTTTTCATTTCAATCACAGTTAAATTCACTTGTCGCCAAGTGCGTATCGAACAAACTTGACTCTTGTCGAGGGGAGTAATTTCATTGAAGTGCATTTTATTTTTTATCCGGGAAAAAAATTGCAAAGTAGTCGAGGAGTTTACGTTGATTGAAAGTAGAAAATATAAATTAACTTTGGCTCTTATACCTTGCGATGTTTCATTCAACATTCATAAAGACGGCATTTATCGAAAGAGGATATAAAGAACATTGAGTGACTAAACATTGAATAACTGTTGAAATAACTGTTCCTGCAATAACTTGGTGGAAATTCAATGAAATTTTTTTTTTATTATGGTAATCAGTGGAATAACGATACTTTTCTAACATCCTTCTTTAATATCCGCACCAATATCATTAAGAATAGACTAAAGATGGAAAATTAATGTTACCTTTTTCAAACGTTTAATTGTATATACGATTATGTGCTAAATTATTATACGGAAGTCGATTGTTTGTTGATTTGATATTATTTCCAATACAAGCATATAGGGTACTTTCTTTAAATAAAAATGTTTAATAAAAATTATGTGATATTTTCAAAAAAATTATTTACATTAATCAACTGTATAAAATCAACCTTTCCATCTTTAAGTCTATTTCTTAAAATTGTCACCTCCACCTGTATCCGTTACAACGTGCAACACCTAAAAGCGCCGTAAAACCAGCCCATATATGTTTCGCAAAATTGACGTGTGTCTTACAAACAGGTCCACCATGCCTGAGCAAGCCATGCCTCAACGGGGGTACTTGCGCGGAGGATCAACATGGTGACTACACCTGCCAGTGCGCCCAGGGCTTCGCGGGTCTGCGTTGCGAGTCCGCCGCGGGCGTGCGGCTCTGCGAGAGCAGCAACCCCTGCAAGAATGATGCGGCCTGCGTCGAGCAATCGGACGGCGACTATCGCTGCGAGTGCCGGCCGGGTTTCACCGGACGCAACTGCGAGATCGACGTCGACGAGTGCGCCTCCAATCCCTGCAAGAACGATGGCAACTGCACCGACGGCATCAATGGATATACCTGCAAATGTGATCGCACTGGGTACGTTTGTTAAGCGGTTTGTCCGTGAATCTTAAAGAGGGTTTTTATAACCTTTTTTTAAATTAACACAAGAGAGAAAGTTTGCTTTAATGATTGTAATTAAGTAATTTTGTGATGGTTACTTATACATTTCTTTTTAAATGTCTTCGAGTGTGTAATGCATTCAGTATTGGAGGGAATTATTCAACGTAATTATTATTCTGTAAACGATTATGAACAATTGCCTTAATTGAATTAGAAACGTGTATAATACAATATCAATCACAAATTTTGATGTAACTGATACTTTCACAAAGTAAAAATAGATTTAAAATTAATTCAGAAGAAAATAAGGTCAAACGAATTAACAAGTTTTTGTTAAAAACTTTTTTGTATTAAATTTCGTGAGTTATTGGTTACACCCATTATTAAACCCCAAAAAAGTATATTGAAAAAAAAGAATAATAGCTAACTTCAATAACCTTAATTGCCTACAAATCTAACGATCCCTGCCTCCTCAGTTATAAAGGTGCGAACTGCGAGGTCGACATCGACGAGTGCGTGGACAACCCCTGCCTGAGCGAGGGCGTTTGCTACAACATCTACGGTGGCTACGTGTGCGCCTGCCCGGCGGGCTTCGAGGGCCAGAACTGCGAGCTGAACATCAACGAGTGTCAGTCGGACCCGTGCCGCAACGGCGGCAAGTGCATCGACGAGGTCGGCAGCTACCGGTGCAACTGCACCGGCACCGGCCACACCGGCGAGCACTGCGACCAGCCGCTGCGCAGTGCCGCTACCTGCGAGAACGCCGCCTGCCCGCCTAAGAGTGTGTGCGTGAACGACGGACACGGGCTGCAGTGTGTCTGCAAGCCCGGTTACATCGGCAATCCACCCAACTGTACCATCAACTTCTGCGCCAACGCGCCCTGCATGAACGGCGGCACTTGCAACAACCTCAGAGACAAGTACGAGTGCGTCTGCCCACCCGAGTGGAAAGGTGAGATGGGAAATACGCATTTTTTGGCGAATGTTTTGAGAATGTTTATCTTGCGTGGTGTGGGCTGAATGTTTGGAGTCCTTTGATGTAATTGCGATTGTAATGAATGTGCGATTTCTTATTTTTGGCAAATTAATAAGTATGATTGTAGCGGTTGCATTAATGCATATAAATTAAAAAAGTGTAATAATTTATCTACTTAATTATTGCGCAAGGAAAAATATTAAGTTTATATGGACAAATTTATATTACTTTCCATTCTTTATAAACGTTGTTTGCGACACTTGATATAACTAAAAAAATTAAAACAAGTCAGGCTTCAAAATGCAAGTACACTATTGCAATCAAAACTGTGTCAAGGGACTCATCTCCCTTGCAATTTTAATGTCTAACCACTTCGAGATGCCAACTAACATGACACTTGCACGTCTGGATTTGTTGCACACACTCGATGCATGTCGATGTATCCGCGTAAAACGATAAGGGTCGACGTGCCAGACGGCTTGGTGCTCGAATTGCAGCAACGGGGGTACATGCGTGGAGACGATTCGAGGCCCCGTCTGCCACTGTCCACGCTTTTGGACGGGCCCTGATTGCAAAGAGCCTGTCACCTGTAATACGCACAGACCTTGCAAACGCGCCATCGAATGTCGCGATTATGTGAGTATCTCTGTCTTAGGAATCTTGCGTATTTCCGTGATTTTTCATACGAACTCGTTTATTTCTTGAGTATTTTTTTATTCGATTGTTCGCTTATCTTTTTTATTTAAACATAAAGTTAATCTCTAGAATTCTAATCTAATAAAATTAAAGATTATTCTTAAAGAGTAATTTTTTATGAAAAGGTAATTAACGAGCAATTTACAGCTGTGACTAAGTTTGTAAGATAGGAATTATTTTTACTCATACTTTTTTTAATCTTGAAACTGAAGGAAGTTTGATATTACAAAAGGAAGCTTGCAGGGAATCGTATTTAATTGGTGTTTTTCTTTTCCTTTTCGGACCGACCAACGTAATAGAAAGAGGTAAATTTTTTCTATTTATACGAGCTATTACGTCAATATTTGTAGTGTATGTCTGTCCATATTTTTAAGGAAAATATAAAATCGTTTATTTTTCTGTCAAGCTCCCGCGTTAGCATGTGACATCCCAATTAAAAGATCTTGTTATGATAAGAGTTGCTATTTTATTCGTAAAATGAAGAAAGCAAAATTTTTCTGTTTAATTTTCCGAGAATCCAAATTGGTTTAGTAGGTATACTTACGAGAATAAGTAATTGTCAAAGAATTGTGGTACAATTTCAATTAAAGTACAACATAGAAGTTAGTAGCTGATAGTGCAGCAGATTTATTTCTCAGAATTTTTTTAGCTTCCGAGTACTTCGTGTCATTATTTTTCTTTGCTACCGCAATATCAGCCGGAGGATTTCGCGTGTCTTTCTTTTATTAATTTCAATCTCTTCAAGAAATTAGTTCGCTCTCCAGGAAAGAATCTTTTTGAAATATTGTCGATTTTTACTAAGTACTAATGTAATTTGAATGCTATTTTGATTCAACATCGTTGCGATGATTTTGTTTTCTTGTAATTATAATATATGCTCGGCATAATTAATTGAAAAGCTGTTAACAAACTTTTTACGGCCTTGATTAATCAATCATAAAGCATAATTGATTCAGAATAGAACAGTCAAAATATTGCTGATGAATTATTTTAAATGAAAGGTAAACAATTTTCATCAAAAATCGTATTGCCTTTTAATTAACGAACTCTTTTCCATTTTTAATAACTCTCAATTCAATTGATGAAACATTTGATTAAAAATGCATTTGGTTCACAATTAAATACCAATTTACTCTCTTACATTCCATTCTCAAACGGACGACGTCATTTTTAACATTTCAAAAAGATTCATTTAGTAGGCGAACAAACGCCTGGCTCTCTAAAAATATCGCGCAGAACGTGGAGCGACGATCAGGATCAGTCGATCTAAAGCGCGTAGTTCAATCGAGGCTGTCAGTTCCACGCGTGGAATCCTCCGACACCTCGCGTTCTCTGCATGTCTGTCCGCTTGCGCGTGAATATGTGTAAGCGCGAGCTGATCGCGTATAGCGTGTAGTAAATGCGAGACTCGTCTATGACGCGTGTGTTGGGCCGACAGCCGGCGGGCTACTACTGCGTGTGCGAGCCCGGCTGGACGGGCTCCGAGTGCGACGTCGACGTCGACGAGTGCCTGAGCGACCCGTGCCGCAACGCCGGCATCTGCATCGACCAACTCGACAACTACTACTGCCAGTGCCTCACCGGATTCACCGGTAAACGACGCGACGCGAGTCGCGCGAAACAATTGTTGAACGAAAGCTTCCTGCCTGCGTGCGCATTTTTTTTTATTTTACCTTTCGTAGAATTTTGTTCGTTCTATTTTTTTTGTACGCGCTTGTGCGCTTTATTTTATTTCTAAAGCACTGTAGTTTGACGACGAGTTTTGATTGGAGAGGAGGGAAAGAGAAACAGTGGATGAAAATGTGGATGGAAATTCGCGGGATGCCTGAGCTGCAGCGTCACCTCGAACGACCGGGAGATTTGCATAAACCGTTTGCGAGATGTGCACTGTGAATGCAGAAAACGCTCTTTATTCTTTTACTCCTTCTATGTTTTTTTATTCAACTGTTTGAGCAGTTTGCGCTTTAGTAATCAGAGGCACGTATCTGTAAAATTGAGTGTTTTTGTATGATTTTAATAGAATTGTCTGTTGATAGTCGTAATAACTATTATTTTGTATATTTGAAACCTTTTAGATTAAATAGTCATTTATTATTTCCAATAAAAATTAACCCCTCTAAAGATGAATTAGCGAGAAATCACTAAAAATTTGTAATAGTTGCCCCACTAACAGATAATTATAGAGCATATTTCATTAATTAACCAAAACGTTATGCCACTGTACGCCATTTGAGTATTTAAGAAATTATAATTTTCATAACATTATAAATTTGTTATGTACAGCAATAATGTAGTGATTCAAGAATTAATTAATCAAAATTACAGTTATAAATTATTGTATGATAAACCTTTATAATACTGAATTAGAATTATAACACCTGTAAACTACCAACACAAATGAAAAGTCATTCCCCACTCTAAAAAAAAGAGACATCTAATATCTAATTAACTGCTCTTTCTGACTCCAGGTAAAAACTGCCAAATAAACGTGGACGAATGCAAGTCCCAACCATGCCTAAACGGCGGCACCTGCGTGGACCGGGCGAACGGTTACACCTGCAATTGCACGCGCGACTGGATGGGCGACAACTGCGAGCGCGAGTACGACGCTTGCGCCGTGAATCCGTGTCTAAACAACGGCAGCTGCGTCCTCAGCTCGAAATCGAAGCATGAGTTCATCTGCGAGTGTCAGCCGGGCTTCGAGGGCAAGGTATGTGACGTCGACGTCGACGAATGCGTGGGTGTTGTGTGCCCCGACGACCGGGTCTGCATCGACGGGGTCGCCGGATACGAGTGCCGCTGCCGGGAGGGTTATCGCGAGCCAAATTGCACCCTCATTGTCGATCCCTGCGCCAAGAGACCCTGCGGCAACGGCTCCTGCATCCAGATCTCCGATGATAGCTTCAAGTGCCAGTGCGCCCCCGGATTCACTGGTAAGTTAAAGAAAATTTTTGTTGTATAATCTATTACAGTAAACGTAATAAAGATATTCTAATTTGTTATTACTTATTGAATCCCATCATAATGTTACATCTAAGGCTACATCAAATAATTTTTCAAACGCATCTATATAGTATAAGACGAAAAACACATTACTGAACAATGTTAGAAAATAAAATAAAACATTTTTTAAAATACGTTAATTTGATATAGGTCAAAATTGCGAGTTGGATATAGACGAATGTGAGATGTCGGGTCCGTCCCTGTGCAACAACGGTATCTGCGTCAACAGTATCGGTAGCTACGACTGCTTCTGTAGGCCTGGCTTCTCTGGCGACCATTGCGACTTCGACATAAACGAGTGCCTCTGTGGTCCCTGCAAAAACAACGCGACTTGCATCGACAAGATCAACACGTTTGAGTGCCAGTGTCCGCCTGGCTACTCTGGCAAGACCTGTGATCAAGAGGTCAACGAGTGCGAGAGTGATCCGTGCCTCAACGGTGCCACTTGCATCGATGAAATCGCTAGGTACTTTAAACATATAAATTAAAAAAGATATACTATCGTTGATAAGAAATATTATATTATTAAATTTTATTTATTAACAATACCAATATGATAGCGGATTATGTTGATTGATAAAAAAGTACTTCATTTAATTTAATTTAAAAAAATTGTAATCTACAATGTAGCAATTATTTACACAGATACACATGCATGTGTTCGCCTGGTTTCACGGGTCACAACTGCGAGACGAACATCGATGATTGCGAGTCGCAGCCTTGTCAGAACCAAGGCAAGTGCATCGACGGTGTGAACGCGTACGTGTGCGACTGCGCGGACACCGGTTTCGAGGGTGTGCATTGCGAAAACAACATCGACGATTGCGCCTCGAATCCCTGCCAGCACGGCGCCGAGTGCCTCGACGAGATCAAGGACTACCGCTGCCGCTGTTACGACGGATACACTGGCAAGAACTGCGAGATCGACGTGAACGAGTGCGAGAGCTCGCCCTGCCAGTTCAACGGCACCTGCCTCGAGCGCTCGCTCCAGAGCCTTTACAAGGAGAACGTCATGAACAGACCGCCCTTCTTTAGACAGGAGTTTAGTTACGCCAACGCCAGCGGGTTCGTTTCCGTTTAATTACCATTCTGCTCGGGAATATCGCTCGCGGAGATTTGCGCGTATTTCCGCTTGCTAACTGGGTTACACTATCAGTAGAGAATTTTGACTTAAAGGTTTTCCAATTACAAGAGAAAAGATTTAATTTTGAATTTATAATAAACATCATTTAAAAATTAATATTGATGCAAACAATTTTAAAGTAGAATACTTTCGAAGAAATAAGTATAGGTATTTTAAATATTAATCTTTCTGATATTTTAAATATTAAAAGCAGTTTGCCAGATTAAATTATTTATCATCTAAAGAAAAAATTTTCGTCTAAATTAAAACCTAACGATGACCTAATTGAATTACAATAAATCCATTTACTTCTGATTTCAGATACGAGTGTGTGTGCGTGCCGGGAGTGACGGGCAAGAACTGCGAGATCAACATAAACGAGTGCGAGAGTAGTCCCTGCTTCGAGGGTGTGTGCATGGACCGCATAGGGGGTTACGTTTGCGAGTGCGATGAGGGCTTCGAGGGAGAGCACTGCCAGATTGACATTGACGAGTGCAAGCGTTACGCGCCTTGTGAGCACGGAATTTGCATCGACCGTCGGGCCGACTACATGTGCAGTTGCGATCCTCTCTATGGTGGCAAGAACTGCTCCGTGCCGCTGACCGGATGTCAGGGTAATGCCTGTATGAACAACGGCACTTGCTGGCCTTATCTTGTGGATGAGACCGAGCACAGATTCAACTGCACGTGCCCTAATGGATTTCACGGCGAGATTTGTGATCACGTAAGTTAATTTTACTAAAATTGTTATTAAATATAACTTATTATATTAACATGGTGAAATTATATCAATATCAATGTACATATGTATGAACGATGATCAACAGTAAATGAGGGTGTGCGTGGTTATAATTATAAAATGGTATAAAGATAAATTACATTGAATGTTGACATTTATTATTTTTCGAAATACATGCTAAAAGATGTATAACTTCAATGTAGTTTCACTGGTAATAAATTACTAAATAAGTTTTTTTGGAAATTTTTATATGAAAGTTATTAAAAATGTAAATTATTATTTAAATTAAAATACATTTAAAAAATCAGATATTTGAAAAAAATTTCATAATAAAGTTTCCAACCTTATCACTAACATACTAATAATATCTAATTCACATATAATCACCAAAGAAGTAATGTTGCAAACGCACTAAACTGTTTTCGCACCTTGCTTGCATGTTTTAACATCATTAACCGTGCTTAACCACGATCCAGAAACAGGTGGGTAGCGTCAACCCATTATGAATCTCGCGCGGAGCACCGGCGAGTCTAACAGTACAAAATTTTCTTCAGGTAACGACGATGTCGCTGAGCGGCAACACATCGCTGGTAACGGTGAACACGAGCCGCGAGGAGGGCTACGACATACAGTTCCGCTTTCGAACGACCCTGCCGAACGGTCTCCTAGCTATGGGCAAGGGAACGACTTACTACATGCTCGAGCTCGTTGGAGGCAAGCTGAACCTGCACTCGAGCTTATTAAATAAGTGGAACGGTGTGTTCATCGGCAGCGGCCTCAACGACTCCAATTGGCAGAAGGTCTTCGTCGCGATCAATGCGACTCATCTTGTACTTTCGGCCAACGAAGAGCAAACTATCTATCCGATCAATCTCAATGAGGGAGCTAATGCGACTTACACCTCCTTCCCTACCACTTTCATTGGTAACACCGTCCCGAATCTCAGCAAACTTACCCACGGTCCGCACTTCTTCGTTGGATGCACTGAAGACGTTATTATTAATGGAGAATGGGTGAGTCCAATATGCTTTGCTTAAAGGCTAAGTTTATTAAATTTGAATAGCGTGAAAATTAAATTTACTTAATCGACAAATCGCTTTTGTAGATCTACCCTGGAACATCGTCGAAACATGTCGAGATGCAAAACGTTGAGTCTGGTTGTCCGCGAGACGAGCAATGTACACCAAACCCTTGCAAGAACAATGGACATTGCTCGGATCACTGGCGTGATTTCTCGTGCAAGTGCGAGCGACCATATCTGGGTTACACTTGCCAGTACAACATGACGGCGGCTACTTTCGGTTACGAAAACATCACCAACGGATATGTGAGCGTTAAAGTGTCAGACACAGCACGGCGAGCCGTCCGGTCGATCGTCGACATCTCTATGTTCATACGCACCCGCGAAAATAGCGGTGATATCTTTTACATGGGTTCAGAGCCGAATGGAGCCTCGCCGGACGCCTACAAAGAAAAGACTTTTATAACAGCGCAGCTCGATAATGGAGAGCTTCTTGTGCGCATCCAGTTTAATGGCACCGAGGCTTACACCGTTGGCGGTGTCAAGCTCAACGATGGCAATAGCCACCTGATTCAAGTCATTCGAAACATCACTCTCGTTCAGGTTAAAATTAATGGAACGGAATACTTTAGAAAAACTATCAGCGCGAATGGTCAGCTCAATGTCACGGTTCTTTACTTGGGTGGTTGGCCCCAAACCTCGAGATTCAGTCGACAGGTTGATAACAGACTTATGCAAGAACAAACGCAAGAACCGCATGTGAACTTTAAGGGTGTCATTCAAGACGTCCAAGTGTCCAACGGTGGCGATACCATGGTCGTCGAATTCTATCCATTGAAGGTAAGACACCACACAATTGTTTGCTGGTGTGCATTATTTCTTTAATTATTTAGATGGAAACAATTGAGATACTAGGTGAATGATTCACGAAATGAATCGCACATTATTACCGTTGAATGATTAAAGTACCCTGAGCAATCGAAATGCGCACGGTGTGTAAATATTCAATTGTTGCATAATGGATATTCACGTACTCAAATAAGCGCGCATTGAAATTCCGCGCGCGCTGTTTGTAGATTATTCAAGATTTATTCGATCGGAAAGCTAACAGCACAATGGCGTAGTTTCATATGATTACTTTGTTTTCATCATCTCTAATGAATGTAAAAAATAATGTACTTCTTTTGTTGTAGGCTGAAGGAATCCCACCACTTGTTCAGTTCGGTAACGTGAGCTTCGACCCGGAAAAAGTACTGAAAGGCGTAGTATCCGATAATGTGTGCGCCTCTAGTCCTTGTTTCCATAACGGCACGTGCCACGTTACGTGGAACGATTTCTGGTGTCAATGTCCGCGTGGCTACACCGGCAAGACTTGCCAGGAAATGGAGTTCTGTCAACTGCAGGATTGCCCTACCGGATCCAAATGCCAGAATCTCGACGATGGCTACGAGTGTATAGCGAATGCGACCTTCGACGGTGACAGCACTTCTTTTACTTACGTGTACCAGCAAGCTGAGCCGGATAACTTCACAGAATCGACGATCGACAATATCAGAATTACTTATAGATCTAACAGTGGTGGCACCCTTATGCACATGTCACCTAAATCTGGGAACACACACTTTACTGTATCTGTATTTGAGGATAAAGTGACCGTTGCTTGGAAACTCGACGTGGATAATATCGGCATGCTGCAATTTGGCAAACCTGAGCCTGACGGCAATTGGACCTCGATATTACTTAAGCTAAATAATAATTCAATTGAATGTGATTACGAAGACGCAAACGACGATGTCTTACCCCAATCCAGTCCTAACTTCAGCTTTGCTGCTTGGTATGAAATGCTGATTACTGGAACTGTCACACTTGGTGGTCTTGGTGGACCTCTGTCCGAGAGGCACACTTACATGACCATCGGCACTGAGAGGCACATCGACAATAGAGACGGCATCGCCGGAAATACCGTTGACTTTTTCGATCGCAAACTCACTACGGCCATGCCACCGCACAATATGTTGTCAGGTAATTAGTATAAAATTTTATAATTTCAAACGATTGTCGATATTTCTTTTGGAATTTTGTAACCTATTTCGAAATGTTAAAAATTTTAGGTGAAGCGTTCAAAGGCTGCTTGGGTGAAGTGCGAATCGGCAGTATGCTACTGCACTACTTCACTTACGAAGAAGTATACCAGAATGCAAACTTCACACCTCTAGAGTTCCTGTCACTACAGCAGGAAAATGCATCAAGTCATGAAAACATCGGCTGCCGCCTATGCTTTGAGCAAAATTGCAAGAATAACGGTCATTGCCTTGACCAGTTCAACAGTTACATTTGCGATTGTCCACCAGGTTACGCGGAGGATGATTGTTCGATAAATATTGATGAATGCGAAGAAAATAGATGCGAAAACAACTCTACCTGCCTTGATGGAATCGCCAATTATACCTGTATTTGCAAGAGCGGTTGGACGGGATGGCTGTAAGTATTCGTTTTCTATCTAAATATAAAAAATTATTCAGCATCTAATTTTAATTTTTTATATATGCTTAATTTTAATTAACTTTATTCAACTTTTTTATCAAACTGCATTTCATACCGTAAATTCACTCTTGTACACACACATTGTTTTTCCATGATTCATCATGTGATATCAAATTAAATATAGCAGTATATATGAATGGCTACAAGCGATTTAAGTTAACACTCTTTCAAAGGCATTAGTTTATCTTCTGCACAGAGCTTTGTTCTGAAGTTTTCATCTAAAGAAAGTTGCAACACTTAGATGAACATATCTACTTCACTAAACACAGCACGCCATTTTACTCTAATCAAAACATGTACACCGCTTATTAAATCATCTACAACCTGCTCTCCTTCCCTTATCTTATCGCATCGCCCATTCCTCCGGCGTGTGTCTCTCTCGCAATAAAAGGCTAATCTAACTCGCCGGTGCGATTCGCTCGCGGTTGTAGGTGCGAGGAGGATGTGAACGAGTGCCTGAGCTTCAGGCCGTGTCAGAACGACGGCGTTTGCGTGAATCTGCCGGGCTCGTTCCACTGCGAGTGCCCGGATCAGTATACCGGTGAGCGGTGCGAGTATCTGAAGCAGATCACGTGCGCCGACGAGCCCTGTAAGAACGGCTCCACCTGCGCAGATATCGTCAATCCGAAGACCGGTGACAACTTCACCTGCACCTGTATGCCCGGCTACGAGGGCACGCTCTGCGATACGCCCTACTGCGTCCAGAGGCCGTGCCAGAACGACGGCAAGTGCATCTTTCTCGATCAGGTAAGCTCAAGGATTTGTGCGATGCTATTCTGCTATCGATCTTATGTAATTGCTTTATTTCATAATTCTTATTGTTAAAAATAAAATGAGTTGTGTCGACTTTTAACGAAATTAAAGGGATGATATTTCATGTGACATCTTTTTGTACACAATCGTTTAATTTAGTATTTTATAAATAAATATAGAGGGTCAATGGTTTATGATAAATAATAAATCAATCTATGTTTCCTCTTATCTCGATGTTAAATTCTTCTATTGTTGAAATCAAAGATGTGATGTATGCGAACACCTATATCTATCAATAGAAAAATGTAGTTTAGAAAAATGAAATCATCTGATTATTCCAGCCTCCGGTGTGCTCGTGTCCCTTGGGCTTCACCGGGCTGTACTGCGAGACGAATATTGATGACTGCGCACCTGATCTAGAGGGTAACGTGCCGTGCAAAAACGATGGCAAGTGCCACGATGGCGTGAATAGCTACACTTGCGACTGCACGGGCACCGGGTACACGGAAGCCGATTGCTCTATTGACATTGATGAGTGTCAAGATCCACTGACCGAGTGCGGTTTTGGCAAGTGTGAGAACCTGCCCGGAAGCTATCGCTGCGTCTGCGATATCGGCTATTGTGGATACAACTGCAAGATGGAGGACCCCTGTCAGGGCAATGACTACTGCAAAAACGGCGGCACGTGTCAGTGCGTCGAGGATAAGGGCTACATGTGCCACTGCCTAGATGAATTCACAGGGCAGAATTGTACTGATGTAAGTTAATATAGCTTTTATTTTTTTTGTCCTTTTTTCAAAAAGTTTTCATTAATAAAATTGGTAATATCGTAAATTTTATTGATCTACATAAACAAAAGGTGATTGAGATAATCGTATACGTTTATATAAAATTGTGGACAACATTTTCAAAATTTATATATTTTTCATTTGCGTTCACTTTATTAAGTCGCTCTATTTTCTGATAGTAGAAATAATGTTTGTATTTTATTTGCAGTCAAAACCTTTACTAGGTAGTCCAGCAATGGACATTGCGGTGATAGTTGGTCCGATTGTTGGCATATTGTTCCTGATAGCAGCAGGAGCGCTAATTGCTCTTTTTATGATGGCAAGAAAGAAGCGAGCAACACGCGGCACTTACAGCCCTTCGGCCCAAGAATTCAGCAACCCCAGGGTAGAGATGGACAATGTGATGAAGCCCCCTCCAGAGGAGAGACTCATCTAATAAGAATCCACGACCTGACGTAACTCTCTGATCGTGGATTGCTGTCCTAGTCTCTCCCACCCTGTTGCTAATAATGTTATAAATCTGCGATTTATTTATTCGATTTTTGCAAGTCGATGCGAGCGTTTGATGTGTACAGAAAATTTGGCCAAATTTAAAAGCGATACTACAGTATACACTTTCATCAGCTTTATCTAGAGTGAACGCAATCAGGGTCTCTTCTTTAACTAACGTTTTTCATTAAATACTTATCTGTTTTTTTTATTCTTCGAGTAGTTTAATGGAAGAACTAAGCAGTAAATGTATGATGTAGTTACGCGCACATTATTAATGCGTATGAAAAGATTTTATACATAGAATTATAATTAAGTGATTCTAATTTTTTCTTATACTAAACCGCGCTCATTTCGTAGCGGTCAGTTTATATTTTTTCAACTTGATTGTAGGAAGAATTGTCAGAAAAGAACGATTTATTCTTTTGGTCTCATTATTTCTAGTCTCGTCTTGGACTTGCACTTGAAAAAGCCAGCAGAAAAATTTCTTTGAGATATATATTTTTGCTTGAAGAATGTTATGCGAGACTGAATTTATGTTGGTATTTAAGTTTTTGTTTTTCGCAAGAAATTTTTCTGCTGAAAAATTACTTATCACATTCCATTTCATCGCAGTCCTAATGACAGACTTGCTTTTTTTAAAATTCAACGAAAAATATGCCAGTTTCTGCCTTTGTAAGGTGAACCTTTCTAAGTGTACTTAAAACTTAACAAGTGTCTTTACACTACTGAAACTCACTAAAATCAACAAAAACCCGTCCACTTAGTGCCTAAAAGATACTCGATTTGAATTACTTAATTTATGATAATAAAAAATACTACCACGATGTGTTTTAGGCAATTTTTCTTTGACTTCGGCATCGAGATCTCAAGTGAAAAAATGAACGAAAAGTTGAGGTCGTGCAAATTTAATTTATTGCGATAAAAAATATCATACGCTATTGCGTACATTTTTTTTCGTATCATGGACGGCGAAGTATGAGTTAACTTAATTAACTCAACAAAGTAGTCCTATGTGTTAATTTTGTAAATATTTCGTAATATAAGATGTACTTAAGAGAATTATTAACGCTTTTAAAAATAAGATTTTATATGAGAGTAGATAGTATTTAACTTTAAATACTTTATTCGAATTATCATATATGTATTATATATGTGTGTACCGACACGACCAAAGTATCTTGTTCGTTCAGCCGAGAACATGTGTGTGTTCGCTTATAACTAGCTCGTAAAAATCAAGCGTAATTGAGATTTTTATCGGATCGTAAGTTAAAATGTGTCGTCGATAGCGAATTTTAGATGAATTTTAGACTTTTTATTCACGAGTTTTATGCGATTTTTTGAGGGAGCAATTTCACCACTGTATTAAGATTTTAGCAAGACTGAGATTCAGGTATCACAAGATTCTTTGCTAAAGAAACTCTAATGCTCTTATTTGTTCTTTTAAAATAATACATCGATCAATTTTGAGATCGTTTATAAATAAGAGATACAAGTGTACAAGCAATAAAGATAACAATTCAGAATCAACAATTTGCGAGTTTTTTATTCTGTATTTACATTACTTATTCTTAAAATTGCACAACCAATGCTAAAATTTTCGTTACTTATTATTCATATAATTCATATGATATATCGTTAAAATATAAAAGTCTTACAATCTCATAAAACATTTAAAAATTTGCACTGTACATTTATTTAAAATATTCTCAATTTAAAAATTTACTATACTTTTTTACCGTTAATTTTGTTTAATTTACTTCTGGATAATTTATCGAAAAATAGTAATCCTGCAGCCCGTTCTACACTTTCTGGTGGAACCTGTAAATAATACCAGACATTGAAATCGAAATCATAAAAAGAATGATCAGTAATAAGTTTTATAACAATTACTTGAAAATTTTGAAGAGGTGTGGTGTCATCAATTGGAGCATTAGGCATTACAAAAGCCTCCATTTCTAACTTTGAGTCAGAAGTTTCTCCAACAACGATTTTGTAAAAGTGCGTAGGCACTGCAACATGATTAGTTCCAATGACTTCATATCGTACGTATTTTTTCCCGTCAGGTTCGACCCTGCAAATTAAATGAATTAAAGCAAATAATTAAATCGAATAAGAGTCACAAATGATTCATTTGACATACTTTGGTAGATACAAAGGCCCGGTGCAGACATAAACATCCTTATATACTTTTGTTAGATCCCTTACGTATTTTTCTAGCCTGTTCCACGAATGTCTATTAAAACCAACTCCTACCTGTGGTGCCATATTTGTCAAGTAGAAGGTTTGTTGTACATGCTTTTGATCCAATCTATGATTTCCTGCAGCAGCTAAGTGACCTCGATCGTAACCACTACGCTTATAATCACTATTTTCTGACCTGAAAATTAAAAAGGTACATTACAAGAAACAGATTTACAAATATGTTGATTTAATAATGCTATTAGTACCTAAAGAATGGATGTATACTTGGATCTGGTACGAATTCACACTTTGACCTATCTATACTTTCGTTATATTTAAGTCGATCTTTCGTTAAATGCTCAAATACCCAGTGAGCAACTCGATTCCTTCTATCATAAGACAATACAAAGTCATCATATGACCTTACATGATCTAATCCTGGGAAGCCGTACTTCATAATCTGTGGACGTCGGCGAAAACAACAAAACCACTTTATATCAATGATTATTGCAAATGTACATTTTGAAAATTAAATACTTTAGAAAGCCTTGCCATAAAAAAAGCGTTAAAAAGATTGCTTAATCAAAATACAAACACAACATAAAAGACCTAAATCTTGAATGCATAAATTTTTAAACATTTAAAGATTTGCATTAAAACTAGGTCCATCATTAAAGCTCGTACAGTACTTTGCTCTCAAAAATTAATGACAACCACATTTATTTTTGTTTATAGCCATATATGCAGTAGCTGTCAAAGCAGACCAAAGATGTAATCGTGACCTCGCGTCTAAAAAGCTACAGAGCCAAAATAAAGCCCGCAGTACCGTGTAGGTTATCTCGCTGTCGAGCGCGTTAAAAGCTGAAAACTGAACGTACTTGACTGATCCTCGACTCGGGTACGGACAATTTGGAGCCCATGTCGGCGTTGATCTCGACGGGTACCGCGGCTGAGACCGTGCCGAAGATCGGCAGGCCGGGCATGCTCCTGACATTCGTCCCGAATCCAAGTGTCCGTCGTCCTTCATTTTCCTCGCCTAGCAGTAGGACCCGGTGCTCGTGGTGCTTGCCCGCGAACCAGCCGGCCACAGCCGCGCCCGTCACCGAGGTCAGCCGCGCTACGTTTCCCCAGCTGCCCTTCATCCTCTGACTTTCTCGTTGATCTTCACGCACGTGCTTGTATCTCGCGCGACTTGCCGACCTCTGCGAGCGAGCCAGCGGCGGCGCGATACGCGAACTGCTATCTACAGCTGCTCCAGCTCAGCAGACGACGGCTGCGAGCAGACGCCGTGGGGAGAGCCACATGGTACGAGCCACTGCTATTTGTATATGTATGTATTTACATTCATGCATATACTTTTCACTGTCTGTATTATAATTATCTGTGTCTATCGTTTTTTCCATTATAACTTGAATTCTAATACATTAATTAGAAAAATTTGTTTAATATTTTTTACTTATAATTTATTTTTAACTTAAAATTGCAATATGGACAGATACCACAGATGCTTTATTTGTCATAACTAATTTAAGAATTATTTTATAGTAACCAAATAAATAAACTTTTCCTTGTTAAGTGTTAAATTACAAGTTTATTATATAAATAGAAAAATAATTTTAACAGATTCAATTATATAACAGTTTAATCAACACACTGTTGTAGCTTTAAGCAAGTGTCTTCAATCTCTTCAGTTTATGCTCAGACGTTATTTAAATTATTATTAATTTGAATAATAAAATTAGTATGCATTCACAGAAAATGAGTAAAAAATGTTCAATCACTTTCACCAGAATCTTCAACTTCAACGTCATTATGACCAGGAAGAAGTCTTGGATCAAATGTTGTTTGAAAACATTTTTTGAATATTAATTTAGCTTTTTTTGACTGATGTCTTGGTGGTGAATTCTGCACCATATCGTCGTTATCAGTAGTGGTTTCACTGAGTATATCTTGTTCTGATTTTCTTTTCAAAAATGATGAAAATGGATTTCTTTTTGACGAGCTACTTTCATTCTTTACCGAATTTTTTGTATTTTCATTTACACTTGATGTTTTAGGAGTGAAAGTTTTCGAAGTATTAACAGATTTTCTGTTGTCTTTTTCAAAGGGTGTTTCAGAAATGTCACTGATTCTGCCTGGAGATTCAGTACCAAGATTCTCCATTGAGTTTCCATTATGTGTTTTACTTGCTCTGCTTAAGTCATCAAAAGATTTTTTACTTAAAGATTTAACTCCTCCTTTGGATCTAGCCGGGGCTCGTTTGGCTGGAGCTTTTTTGGGAAGTGGTGGTTTAGTAGATACTGTACTTTGTGATGTACCATCGGTTACTGGATTTAAAGTAGCTAGAACTAAATTTGTTTCTATTGATGTTGATTTACAAACAAATACTACAGGTCTGGAAATAGTTTTTTCTTATGTTATTAGTAAATCACTATTTAGATGTAAAAGAATTTTTCATTTATATTTAGTTACCTTCCAGGTCGCTCAAAGTGTATATCAATAGGTTGTGCAAGAGCTTCAGAAAAATGCAGTATTGCTCTCAATTCTTTTAAACAAAATGTTATAACGGTATTTGAATCAATTGTATACTCATCAAATTCTCCCACTCCAAATGCAAGTTGAGTTCGAGTTTCATTGGATACATCTAAATATTTATCACATTTTATTTTTGAATTGGAATAAAAAGAATAAGACAAAAAGCAAAAAAATTCTTACTAGATGCTTCATCTACATAATTTCTTATTAAAACTTTTTCCTGCAGTACTTCAATTGTAATTTCTATCAAGTTTTGATGAAAGTTTTGTACAACATCACTCATAACTTTAGGTTGTATACATAAATGATTCGGTGTTCCATCTTTTTTATAATTGGCCTAAAAATAATATTAATAAATAAATAAATATTAGCCAGTTATAAAATATACATTAAGAGTAAACAATAAAAGAACTAAACCTTAAGTGTTTCAGAGTCCAATACAGGTAATAAATGAGTTTTAATAATGCCATTCTTGTACTTTAAAATAAAGCTTAATTCTTCAGCATCTGGAGTCAATTGTATTTGACATGATTCAATTTGCTTGTCGATTAAACTTGGTGTTTTAAATACTGATAAGGCACTCTGCAGAAGTATAAAAATATTTGAAATAATTTTGATAAGCATATAAGAAATTAAAAAACAATTGTATAATCTCAAAAACTCACTCTTATGAGAATTTTACTTTTAAGAGATTCAGAATCCTCTGAATCTTCATAAGCATAGTAAGAAAAGAAATTCTCATCAAATGTTACATCAACATACGCAGAATTTGTAGCATTTACTGCTCGAAAACTCAAACTACCTTCTTGTGGCATGACAAACATATCATCTCCAATTCTTGAAAGCAGTTGAATAGCTTTCGCTAAGACTAAAAGAGTAAATGATTTTAAAAATAATCAAAATAAAGCAATAATAAATATAACCTTGAAAGCACAATCGGTTTCACTCACGCTTTATATTTCCACCTGATATGATACATTTCATCTTCCGTTGCTTTCTCCACCAAGATTATTTAATTAAATAAAGGGAAACAAGTTAACAATCTGCACAAATTTCATAAATCATTTTCAAGATATGTTTCCCGCCTGCAAACGAAAATGAAACCGGAAAAAAGTTAGCATGGCAGATCGATTCTCATCAGGTACGGTTGAGTATTGCACAGTAGTTGTCACTCCCACTTCCAAATATTTGACACTTCAACAATATTCGTATGGATTAAACTGGAGATTTCGCAATTCTTTTCCAATTAAAATCAGCGGAAGGATTAGTTTTTCCTTACGGAAAATATAACTGAACATTTTTCATCATGGTAAGTTTAGTTTGTAAATAAATAACCAGTAGTAAATATTTTGGAGAGAAGAACATAACCTATTTGTTCCATTTAATTTTATCATATTTTTAATTTTTAAATTGTTTTATAGCATATTGCAAGTAGTCAATTTTATTTAATTTTCATAGTTTAATTGCAGATCTGTATAAATAAAATCGGAAGTACAAGCTGCCCAATCTTCTGTCTGATTAAAATTTAGAAATAATGGAACACTATTAAATGCTTTATTGATATGACCTTTAACTTTTGATATTTATTTTTCTAACTCTTTCAGTACTATATCTCTTAAGCTAATCTTTTTAAATTTTTTTAAGCTTGTGTTAGTACTAGGAGACTTACACATTCCACACAGATGCAGTAGCCTGCCAAGCAAGTTCAAAAAGCTCCTCGTTCCTGGAAGAATACAGCATATACTTTGTACTGGAAATCTTTGTACAAAAGAATCTTATGACTATTTGAAAACCTTAGCAAGTGATGTCCATATCGTTAGAGGGGATTTTGATGAGGTATTTATCAAGACTAATTAGATTCAATTTATAATTTTTTTATGCATCAATATTTTTAATTTTAGAATCTCAATTATCCAGAGCAGAAAGTAGTTACTGTTGGACAATTTAGAATAGGCTTATCTCATGGACATCAAGTTGTACCTTGGGGAGATCCAGAAGCTTTGTCATTAATTCAACGACAATTAGATGTTGATATTTTAATTACTGGCCATACTCATAAGTTTGAAGCTTATGAACATGAAAATAAATTTTATATTAATCCTGGATCTGCAACTGGAGCTTATAATCCTCTAGACACGTAAGGATTATTGTATCATTTTTTTCATTAATTATTAAACAACCGATGTGAGTATAAATGATTTTATTTGCAGATCTGTGATTCCTTCATTTGTTTTAATGGACATTCAAAGTTCTACTGTTGTTACATATGTTTATCAATTGGTTGGTGATGAAGTGAAAGTTGAGCGAATAGAGTATAAGAAAAGTTAACAATTGACAGAAATCAATGGAGAGTGAATATAATCTTTTTTATTAATTATACATATATTGCAAATATATAAGAATCAACTCATAATGATTAATTTTGTAATAAGAAATTTTTAAAAATTCATTTTGAAAAAACTATAATTTATATTTAAAGCACTTATACTTGACATATAAAGTGCTTTGCACTGAATTTGTAAATAAAATGATTTACTTATATACTCAAGACTATGATTAAATTAACAATAATTTTTAGTTTTTAGTTGTCACTTAAAATTTCTTTCCAATGAATCACCATGATTCATCGGATGAATTAATCAATCACTCTAAAGAATGCATATTTTCATTGAATATTCATTTGGCAGTAACTTAAAAAAAAATTTTATCAATTATCACCGAAAAAAATACTCGACGCTTTTTATTAAGCACTTGTTCAATAAGTTAGCCACGCGTCCATGGACTTAAAATAGCTGTCATAGGTCAAGTCAATAATGCGTATATTAATTACACCATAATAATAACTTTACAGCTCGATTACCTCAAGGTATACCAGATATATATATAACATGCACTTTACGCTGGAATAAAATAATAGTCATCAATGCAAATTCGTTTTTACCGATCGAGCATATTTCGCTATTGCGTGGGGGTCTACCCCTACTCCCGGGTCCTCTTGATTTCGCGCTAATCCCCGGACGGGAGAAAACATTGGGACGTCGCGGGTTGACTACATCAGTCGCGGAAAAGAGCCGACATCGCGCTGAGTGCGGATGGTCTGTCAAAAGCTGCGGTGAGGAGGTTAAACAATTCGTGGCTATAAATACTGCACTTATTTAGTGTATCAATCGAACGACACCGGAGTCCGCGGGGACTGCAAGGTCGTGGTTGCCGCACGGCGGTGCAGCCCTTCTTTTTTCGAAGGATCGTCGCTGCGGCGCCAGGGGAACTGGAGAGCTTGCAGACCGTACCTTTACACCTCTACAGCGGGACGTAAATATTGTTGTTATTCGCCGCAAACCGAGTTATGTAGTTGCAATTCGGCACAATGGTAGCGGGTACGGCAACTGGTATGACTGCGGGTTCTATTTACCATGAACGACAGGTAATTGAGTGGTATAACATTCGATTTTACTTGCTATAACGTTCGGGACGTTTTTGCAAATGGTCAATATTTTTCATGTTAATCTCATTCACTGGATAGCGATTATTGAATAGTAATGTCGTTGAATTTTTTAAGCTTTTACTGGCACTTATAAATTATTCAGAATGATGTTTTGCTTATCCACAACTGTGTTCAATTTTGTTTTTTAAGATTATAATGTAGCTAGTAATAGATCAATTTAAACGATTTTTAAGCATTTTCAAAAGAAAACAAACAAGAACATTTTACTTTCTAAATTTATGAATATTTCTTTCAATATATATGCTATAATTTAATTTGCCATATTTAAATTCTTTTTTAAGGTAAAAGAACTCTGTGCTTTGCATGCATTGAACAATTTATTTCAAGAGCGAGGATTCAGTAAACAAGAGTTGGATCAAATATGCTATACTCTAAGTCCTGATGTTTGGATCAATCCACACAAATCTCTACTTGGGATTGGTAATTATGATATAAATGTAATTATGGCTGCATTACAAAGACGAGGTTGTGAGGCAGTATGGTTTGATAAGAGAAGGTTTGTGGATATGATGAGTTAATAAAAATTTAATTAATAATTTAGTTCTCAATATGGTATTTGTTCACAGAGATCCCAGCTGTCTATGCCTCGACAAAATTCAAGGCTTTATCTTGAATGTTCCAACAGAATACAAATTAGGCTTTGTACTTTTACCTCTCAAAAGACGTCATTGGATTGCTTTGAAAAAAATTGATGGTGCATTTTACAATTTAGATTCCAAATTGGATTCTCCACAAGTAATTGGAAAGGTAAATAAAATAGTTTTCTTTTTCTCTTACTATTTTAAATAATTAACATTCTTTCAATATTTAATCAACAGGAAAATGAGTTACTAATGTACTTAAAGGAGCAAATAGAAAGTAAAGAAAAAGAACTTTTTCTGGTAGTGTCTAAGGAAGTGGACAGTAATCAAGGCTGGCTAGTAGAATGTGAGAAGAAAAATTCTAATAATAAAAATGAAGATTCTCATGAGTATATCAAAGAAAATGATTCAAATTTAATCGATTCCAAAGAAAAAATGAATGAAAATGATAATTTGTACAACAACCAAAGTGCTAGATAGTCTCAATTTTACTAAAAAAGATAATTTATTAATAATTCCATACATGTTATATGGCATATTAAAATATGCACTGCAAAATTTTTTTTAAATTCATAAATATATATTGTAATAAATATTTCGCAATATATATTAAAGAATTTAAGAAATGTTTTAATTTACAAAATGTTTTTTTACAAATATGTGAATTAAAAAATTAAAAATTTCGAGTTTGCATTCAGCAAAGCTGATTGCTCTCTGGAATTTTTTATGCAGATGTATGGATCGACTGTCAGACTAATTAACTTAATAATAGTATTTAAATGCAGTTGAATTGATTGTTTAAATAAATTAAAAGAATTAACAAAATGGTGTTCATGTGAAACATAATTTGTATAACTTGAGTAATCTGTAATATGAATGAACATTTCGATGCGTGTGCATATATGTTGCTTGATGTATGCGCATTACTAATTAAATTATTGACTGTTATAGAGATTGATATAATAATATTGATAAAAGTTTAAAGGATTTCAATATTATCCTAAATCGTGATATTTAGTAGTAATTTGGTAAAACATCTGTGGAATGAAAATATGTGTCAACTATACTTTTAGAGGAAAACATCTGCATAATAAGAAAAAAAATCTACATTAGAAAACGATGCAAACTCTCAATACAGTATGCTTGTAAAATATTGTTTATCTATTTGTAATGTTATTGCTATGAATAGTTTACATTTTTTATTTCTTAGTATCACAAACATTGAATTGAAATTTTTCTGATGGCTATTTTATAGTATTCCATTTGTAAAATTAAAATTTATTACGTTTGTATTTATTTTTAGCATTAATAGTGAACAGTTACAAAGTTGATTTATAAATTTTTGTACTTGTAGTTGTAACATGCACAAACTGTTACTAATGTGATTTAATGAAAGACGTTTTGTAAGAGTACAACGTTTCAACGACTGTAAATAAATGCAATCATAATGTGTTAAAGTGAATTCTTGAATATCAGCAGTAAATGTAATTGAATCTAATCTTTCTCTAAAAAAAGTCATGTTAGCACTGCAATGTGAAGTGGACTGTAAGTAAAAGCACTTCTTTAAATGAACCATATAGAAGACAATATTCGTTTGAAAAAACGAAATTCGTGAATTATCTGTCAATTTTAAACTAAAATCAATGCTTATTCATTGCATTACATTGATGATTTCATATAATTTTTCAAAGAATTATTTTTGTTATGCTAAATTGTACTTCATAGATATAAGTTGAGACGCGTTATTTTTCATACATGTTATTATTGATTTGTAAATACATCTTTATTAATAAAATATAATATATAATATATATTTACAGTTTCTTTTTACCAAAAAATTAACAATTAAATAATTTGATATTATGTACAATGTGTTAAGTATTTGTAAAGTATCACAAAAGTTTAACAATCACCATTTAATTGAAATCGCTGCATTCATCTTTTCAATTTCATGATATTGAGTATGAAGATAAGCCTCAGCTTTATCAGAATTTTCACCTTCTAACCACGTCTTATATAAATTTTTGACTAACAGGTTTTCTTCCGGATTACTTTTAGGTAGTTTTCCATATTCTGCTTCAAGCTTTAGAGCTAGCTCTCGAGGTTGTGTTCCATCTTGTGATCTGATTTGTGCACCACCATTTAAACAACCTGGAATTAATGACAATTCGTAGTTGATTAAAATATTTACTGGTTACAAATAAAAACATAATATCTACAATGTTTAAAGTAAAAAGTTGTGCAATTAAAAAATATATTAAAATTCACCTGTGGGACATGCCATTACTTCAACATAATCATATGGGCTTTTTCCACGTTTTAATTTTTGCACAAGATTTTGTATGTTTCTAAATCCATTGGCTATGGCAAACCTTAACACAACTTCACCATTTTTTTCTAAGACAGCCTCTTGAAAATCGGGATTCCTTAAACTTTTATACTCTAATTTCACGTCCGTTTCTTGGAATAAAATCTTAGCTGCATAGCGAAATATAAAGTCTGAATATCCACCTGAACCAGATCCTTGATGTCCCATTAATATACTGTTATTTTGTTCTTGAGGTGCAAACGGTTTGTCAATTACACCATTGTCAAAATCTTGCAAAGACTTTTCTTGCTGAGTTAACATCTGTTCTAATTCAACTGAAAAAATATTGAAAAATCATATATCTGTACAATATTTAAAGGATGAAAACTGTTTATTTTAAGATGATTTACAAACTTGCAGTAATAACGCAGTCCACGTCTCTGGTTTCTTTCAAACTGTTATAAAAATCTTCTCGTGATGCTTCAAGTTTCTTATCATAGCAAGGCATCAGTGTTATATGATACACTTGTTCTGGAGAGAGGCCTTTAACTTCAGCAAGGTGATATTTGACTAAAGATCCCATAATTTGTTGCGGAGACTTAGTTACACTTATATAAGGTAATATGAAATTTCCATGTGTTTTCTCAGCATAACAAACCCATCCTAAAATTTCACAATAATTATTTAATTGATAATTAAATATGAACTAAGATATTGAAAGAAATACTAAATTAAGAATTAGATTGTTCTGAACCTGGGCAAGAAGATGCTAACATTGGCAGTTGATTTTTCAAACCTTCCTTTGATTCCTTAAATCTTTCAACAAACTCTTTAGCAGATTCAATCAATGAAAAATCTTCAGCTACTGTCATATCTAAAACCATATCAGCACCCATACTTTTAAAGTAGTCAGCTAGCTTTGACATAGCATCATCTGGCGTTAATTTATATCTCTCAGCTAAAGAGAGGACTGGTTGAATTGATAAACTCACTACTATGTACCTGACATTTTCATCACCTTGCTGTAAGCCACATAGAAGATATTATATTAAAATTTTGTAATAATTATAGATTGAATTTATCTGAATAAATTGTAAACCTTCAGTTTCTCTGCTTTTTCATTAAAAACTCGTAAAAGCTCTTCTTGACTTTGTTGCGTGACAAGTACACTTTCCGCAGAAGTTATGCAGCCACTACAAGCCAAGCAATCAGCTAAAGTAATTTCTACCTTTTGTAACTTTGTCAAGGGACCACCCTAAAAAAATATTAACATTTAAAAAATTATTTAAAAATAACGAAAATGAAAAGACCAAATAATACCTCTAAAATTTCTGCATAAGATCCATCGTCTTGAATTTTGATCTTTGATCCTGGTTTATTTTTTGTTTTCTTAATTTCTACAGGTTTAATGCATTCCTATAAGAATGATATAAAGAAACGTTTTATAAATCAGCATCCATACTTGAACAATAAAATTATCATACTCCAATTTTTCTAACCTGTGAAGGTGTTATGAAGTCGTCTAAATTAGTTAATTGTAATGCTCCACTAAATCGCGATGCCATATTTTTTGTTAATAAAATTTTTATTTATTTTGTTACTTCATAAATGCAATTATCCTATCACAATTAATATTGTTAGACCTGGTTCAAAATATATAGAAACGATAATAGACACTGTTACACGGTTATTTCTTTAAGAGATTAATCTTCATTTATACACTTCAAAATAAGAAAATTTCTTTACTTTAATTTACTTCTCAAATTTGCTTTCTGGCACCTAATTACTTATTCAGTACAGTTCTGCGCCCTGCGGATCGTTTGGTTTTCATCAATGAAAACGTAGCCTCGTGTGACTTCGAGTAGACTATAGAGTAAAATAATATATATAGTCAGCACAATGACGCATAATGTACCAGCTGTCGTAACTATAGGTAAATGTCAGATATCACTAATCACTTATATTCCTGGGTCCATTAGTCCATCTATTTTTAACGCATAAAGTATAATTTATTCATTGATGAATTTGTTATTGAATTTCAAATGATTATCGAATGATTCTCATGTCATATCATACGATAGTAATGCAATCATGATTTTTTCTTGATAGAACTTTTTTTCAAATTATTTTTTTTAACAAATTATTATCAAATGATAATCAAATGCTGATCATGATTATCGCACGTTAATTAATTGATATTCACTTGACAATGACTTGTTCATTATTTGAAAATCGTTTAATAATCATTTGATTTTTTCAGGGGTCTGACTAAATCGAATTATAAAGAGTAGGAAAACTAAATATTTTTTATTTTGGTATCTTAATTCGCATAAAAAATTATTTATTAATGAATATAAAGCGGATTTAATTCGAATTGCATTCAATCCAGTTATTGCAGATTAATAGTTAATCTGTATGCATCGGATTAAATGTCCAATGTCGCATTTTATCCGTAATTTCCGGATGTCGATTCCAGATTCAACGTGTTTTAGTTTTATTAATTGTTATTCTTGTTATTCAATGTTTTTGAGACACTTAAATTGAATATCCATTCAATACCCATAGATTAATAGACTATATTACAGTAAAATTTGAAGGGAAGGAATGTACATGAAAACACCGGAATATTTCTTTTTATCCGAAACTTGCTCCGCGAGGGAATAGAAAGCACATAGAGATAATCCGTTTAAAAAAAATAGTAGTCTAAAATTATAGTTGATCGTACTTTATGATGGATTTACGGTCAATTTCACCACATGAACAAAATTCGAATGCGATAGGGAGATGACAGAGTGAGTCCGATGGCTGCGCATATCTCACCAAAAATCTTGTATTACCGCAAGACACGTACAGTAGTTGATAGCCATCGCGCACCCCTCAGCATACATCGATTTATATTTTAGCGTAATTTCACTGCAGTAATTTTTTAGAAAACAATTTTATTATAAATAAATATTTACTTTCAATAGTAAAATATGAAGTTTTTAAATTGATAGAAAGGTAACGCAAGTGCCCCTATCAACCCTAAAACGCTTATACATCCGCGAATCACCCTTTTTTCCTCCGGCCGCCTTATCTCCCATCGAATCCGGCGCGGAGATAAAAAAAAGTCGCAGATGCTGCGTAAGTCTCCCTTAAGACGGTCGTCCGTAAACAAAGCAATTAGGGGCCGATCGATCGGCGCGGGGGTAGTCGCCGTCGTGGGGGGGTAGCGCGTCGCGACGCCGAGTGACTCATGTGCCAGGCACTTGCGCGCTACCCAGCCACCGGCAACCCCGCGAGGCGCATTCCGACGGAGCGGAGATAGGCGAGCGCGCGCGGACCGCACCATGACCGAGGTGAAGAAGGACGACGTCGTCAAGATCCTGCACACCTATCCCCTCTGCCGGGTGAGTACCCAATTCGCCGAGTGCTCGCTTCGCGGCGGGCGCGCGATTTTCGTCCTCGCGAATCCGTCGCCGGCCGCGCGGCACAATAACAAAGCCTCGTCGCGTGTCGAACGATCAATATAGACGAGATGTACGACCCGCGACGCGTCCGCCTCGGATGCGAGTATCTTGTTTTCGCGGTGCGGTCTGGCGCGAGGATTAAATATATAACGTATTTTCGCTTTTGTAATTTTCGATACCTATAATTTTTTCCTCTCGCTTTACACCGATTTCAGTTTACACTGATGTTCTATTGGGAAAGATAATGTTTGATAAGGTTGCCTCGAAAATTTGCAATTCCAAAACAATAGATACCTACTCATTTTTGACGTTAAAACAGTAGACATAAAGAAATTCATTATTATAAAAAACCGAAGCCTTTTTCGAATAGACAAAGTCGTTTTACAGACGGTGCAATTTTAATTAAATCTACACAGATTTTCATTACGTCTTTTGGCTGCCGTCGATTCACTTGACAGGCGACGTGGAATGGATTTGGGTTGCGCGCGCGGTGATAGGCACCTGCGGCTTGTGTAGCTTGATCCGATATCTGCGCCGTATAAGATTGCACGGGTTTCCACGTGCACCGCGGTTGTCGGCAAAAGAATGCAAGTGTCTCGAAAAAAAGTAGCCAAGACGGTGTACTGTTGCCGTTTTCTGTGTACACGAGCGACGCGCGCAAGTTTGCAGTGGATAGTAACTCGCGTGATTCGTTTGCGATTTTTCATGAACGATTTATTTATTTATTTATATTTAATGAATTCAACGGGCTATAAGCCCTTTGAAATTACAATCATATCGTACTCGTAATTTATTGTTCAATCGAACGATTAAATAAGAATTTAAAGAACGAATCGTTATAAAAATACATATTTCTGAAAATGTAGGTAGATGCCCGATGAAATTCAACTAATTAAAGAGAATCGTATATTAAAATATTGTAGAGTACAGTCTATCAATGAATTTAGTTTAAATTTTTAAACAATTTACTATTTGTACTTAGTTGTAATAGTTATAAGAAGTAATATATTTTATAGTAACTTTATATATACACTTTATAACTGAAATCGAGTGTTTGCGATTTCTTACCTGGTAGAATTTCAGAGTAAACGTTTGCAATAAAAGCATTTTGCATTAAAAAAAAATTGTACAGAAATGCGACATGACGGACGAGATGAAGCAAGAGGCGATGGAGCTGTGCGTGACGGCGGCGGAGAAGTACGCCGACAACTACGAGTCGGTGTCGCGCATGATCAAGGAGACGATGGACAAGAAGTTCGGCGCCTCCTGGCACACCGTGGTCGGCGAGGGCTACGGCTTCGAGATCACCTACCAGCTCAAGCACTTGCTCTACATGTACTGCGCCGGAAACCTGGCCATCTGCATCTGGAAGTCCGCGTAGCCGCGTCAAGCTCCCCTGCTCCGTCGAAGACAGCTCGCGAGCGCCTTGTTTCTTTCTCACATTGCCAAAGCCGAAATTTTTTTTTTTAATTTTTCTAAAGCTTATCATTTCGGTATTCTCGCAGAATTGCACGCGCGCTGAAGAGGTGGACGTATGCGCGATTCACGAAAGTACAAATACCTCGCTACGAAGCTTTGAGCGTAAGTTTATTGTTTTGTATGAATTTGGAAAGATTTTGTGGGAAGTGACGCATACTTTGATCGCGTAAAATTTCGAAGATCGATCGAAATTGTTCAGTTGCGGTTCGCGTGAGAGAAGGAAATAGAAATGCACTGAATAATAATATCCCATGTTGCACAAAAATACAGTATTCGACTGAGTATTACACAGTATTTACATATTTTATTCCACCGCATAGTATTCACATACGAAAAAAATTATGTTATTTGAAAACAATAAAGATAGACTAGAATAAAGTAAGCTAATATTTTTTATTCACGGAGAAAGTGTATGTGCAAAATCTTTTAGGAAAAAGTACAAGAATTATTCGTAAAAGTAATCATAAAAACTTATATAACTCATATACGGCTGGTAAGAAAATAATTATTTGACTATTTTCTCCGTGTAAATGTTTCTGTTTATTTTAAAGCAGATAGAGCAATTTTAAATAGACGAAAAACGAAGCATCGCAATTTCGACCAATTCAATTAACGCACGTGGGCCTTAAATAACAAAACTATATTATACGAAAAAATGTATACTCGAAGGTTCAGATATATTGAATAATTAGAAGAGAAGAAATTCGATTACCTACTGAATGAATTTCAGCTTGCCGCTTAAAGTTTCTCGCCTCGAAATCCAAAGAAATGACTTGTTATCGTATTTACAAGGACTAATCGATGTTATTTACGTTTATAATAAATATACGTGATATTGTAATAACAATTTTTATATAAGAAAAAAAGAAAGTTGCTAAAATGAAACACCAATTATTTATGTAAATACCTATATACACTATCATCTCCACACGCTACAAGTGCACCTCCCTACTTGTAAGCAAAAAAATGTATATCTTATATATTGTTCAATAAATTTATTAATTCTTACAAAAAAAAAAGCAAATAAAAAGATTATCGTCCTTTCCTCGTATAAATAGCGTTAGCCGGGCACAGTGCGCCAGATGAGAGCGGCCACGTTGCCATTGGTGAAGAGTAGGAGCATCGACTTCTCTTGGTAAGTGACGCTAAAACTGTACGCCTCGCCGATCACTACGTTAAATGGTCGGCCGAATTTCTTGTCCAAGTTGTTTTTCACCATCTGCGCCGCGGTCTCGTAATTGTCCGAGTACTTCTCCACCGCCGTCACCGTCACTTCGATCGCCTCCTGCTTCATATCCTCTAGCATATCTGTTTGCTATTTTTTACAAGATTTTATTTAAGACATTTTGTGTACTTCTATAAAATTTTTGTTAGTTATGGTCTGTCGATCCTTTTTAGTTTGATTAGCGTACCTTGACTAATGGATAGGTGTGGACAACAAATGCGGGTTCGTCACCCATTGTGTTAGCGTTTAAGGTAGTCACTTTGAATTATTTTCTTTTTTAATGAGCGATTACGAAATAAATAGCATTTTCGAGGTTGGATTACATTTGTTACAAAAGGTTATCAATGGTTTAGCTTTCAACTGTCTGAATATATGCACGTGTTTACAAATTCTTTCTAATTCATGAACAATTACCATTTTACCTTAGGACATTATTTAATGATGAACTGACTTTTTCAAGAAAAAATATTTTATTGTCATTACATACTGATTATTTTGTTCATAATTACATGTAATAATTATGAAAAAAAAAAACAAAACGTTTACAGATACGCAAAAGAATTACATACATTAATAAGTAAAATGATTTATACAATTTGGCCTCAATTAAAAGTCGAATCGATTGTATTAAATACGTGACTGTACAAATAAAAGTATACAAGTAACGTGAGTCTGTTGATGAAAGCGTATGGGTAGACACATACATTATAACACGATTAATATTCCGTACATTATCGTGAGGATATGCATTATAATATCAATATACTTTTTTGTTAACTGTTAGACCTTCGGATCTTATTTAAACACGCATCAAAGTTATTCGCGTTCAACGACTGTTTCTGAGTGAACGCTTTAAACTTTCGATAATCAACGAATAACATCTTCACAGGGTTGGCCAAAATTGGCCGGTATATAGCACCAATTTAAGAGGTACTTGGTCATGCATAAAAAATGCAACGTTTAAGTAGAACAATTCGTTAAAATGATCGACGCCTGTGGTTGAACTTTATTTCAAAAAAATTGATAATATTAAAAAATTCACCGAAAATAAAATAGAAAATTATTAGACTATTGCACACAAGTTTTATAATAAAAATTATGGAACCACAAATTCTTCACATTTTGAAAACGTTTCATTCGTGGGAAGCCCATTCTCAACCTTGGCATCGAACGTAGAAAAAATTTTTAAAAAAAGTCAATAAAAAGGACGATTGACAATGAAAGGCTTAATTCAGTCTTGGTCGTACCTTCAAGAGGCGAACGTTAATAACAAAGTGGGATCGATCATTCGTGCTCGATCCTAACGAAAATAATTCCTCTCAAAGAATATACACGTATTTACAACTACAGTCAATCCAGTAGAGAGAAATCTCGAATCTCAGCAACTATCGCAATTCCCGCCTTGAGAGAAAATTTCGCTACATGCGCTTTCTCGCGGTATTATGCTTAAAACTCGGCGCCTTTTATAAAACTCCGTAAAACCCTCTCGAGTAAAATATATAATATATACGATAATACAGGATAACAATACACGCGTGTCGCGCAATGAAGTTTTATAATCATGTAGAGTCTTATTAGTTCGAGAAAAATGCAAAGACAGAAGCCAATCGAAAACTTCATTGTGCTGCTGCGGTGCTGCGCATCCGATAATACAATAGCGTCGTGTCGGGTCAACGATTACGATATTTGAAATTGCGTAACAAGTAGTTTGGTGGCTTTGGCGATATCGTAGGCACTAGAGCGAACTTGTTGAAGGCAGCGATCCATGTGATCTGCGTCACTGGTACATCTTTGTAGGGCAGTACACTCTGCTTGTAATCTACCCGTATTGCCATTCAATTGCCGGAGAGCGGATCGAATGTTATCATCGACTGGATTCTACGCACATAATAATTACAATTATTTTTGCTTACAATTATAAAATGACTAAACGTCAACTATTTTTTACTTTACAACTCTGTTGAGTAATTTTGGAGCAAATTTTTTGTTAATTACTTACCTGGGGGAAAATAGCGGCGAGTTCAGCGACAGCGACACGTATGCGTTCGGCGCAGGGAACGAAAGCTTCGCGGTGCGTCGGGTCCTGCATGGCCATCCAGAGCTCTTGGATCCGTCTGGTAACCTGTTCCGTGCGCCTGGTTACTTCCTCGCTGGGAGGTAGACTCGGTGCACCGCACTCCCACAATCCTTGAGTTGTGCAAGGCCGTGGCAATCCTTCGTTTTCTCTCTTTGCCTAAAAAACAACGGAGCGTCTTAAAGGTGTTCAATAAAGTTGTAGAAATTAGGTCCCGACAAACTCACTTGATTAATGTAACTTGAGGGTTTCCTTAGGCCTTCTCGAGTTTCGTACATCGATGCCGGTCGTTGACTACCCCTCGTTGGAGTGGTACACTTGATATCTAATACGGGCTCCAGTTCCGGGTCGTGCTCGCTAATGTGACCGTTTATTATTCTTTCCGGCTGCGCCTTTAACTTGGCTTGAGCCTGAAACGCAGAAGCAGTAGTTCATACGTAACTATCGGGTTCGCATTGCTCTCTCGAGAATAATTTATTTGAGTGTCAACCTGAATAACGTTCTTCAATTCACGATTCTCGTGCGCCAATTGCTCGACGGTCTTCTGTAGCCGCTTAATTTCTTCACGGAGGTCTCTCGTCGTGGATTCCGATAACGTCAGCTGCTTCTTCAACACCTCCACGACCGATGGCAATCCTTTTGCCATCGGAACCAGTGTCTTCTGTAAAACGTTGGGATAAGAATTAGAGGTTTCGTTTAATTGCATTGTTGACATTAATAAGGAATATATTGTACAAAACTGATAATCTTTGAAATTGGCATTTTGGTTATAAAACGCATGACTCGAATGATTTTTACATGAAAAATGAGTAAAGTGAAAAGAACATTTCAGGGCTCCAAAAAACATTTTTTAACAAATTTTCGAGACATTGAATTGCTTATTAATAAAAATTTCTTAGTTTTTCTCTTATGCATTCACAATTTTTTTCCGAAATTTAATTTAAAGAGTAAATTGTGAATGGTTTGGACTCTCCATTACAGCTTCACTAAACTTGGCTCGTTTTAAGACTATAAAAATAATAACTGAATTTTAAAACAAAATGTCCAAAAAACATATGTAATTTTAAAGTCACGTATGCAATTCAATTCCTCTATGGATATTCAGCGAATGAAAAAGGGCGTTCGATGAATGAAGATGCCAGGGAAACGATGAAGTGAGGCATCGAAGGTGCGAATGGCACAAGAGAATAAAGATCGCTTGATATAGGCATTTATGATGGTTGGTGCGATGGTGTCATTCCAGCTTGATATAATCGTTCGGCGCATGCAGAAAACACTGTGAATCTGCCAGACTTGCCTAATAACACTGCTTACAGAGCAGCCAAGCGCTCAGTCGATGCCTTAACCGTCGCTTAACTCCCGCCACCTTCAAGTTCAACGTGTATATCGCCAAGTGTGTACAAACGTAGCATGAAAATTAATCGAGCGATCGTCCGTGGACGCGGTGCACTTTCGTGTCGTCGCGCATTTTTACCAGATTTACCAGATGCAAGTGCAAAGACGCGCGGCGGCGTCGACTTACCTCGTTGTCCGCGGCGGACTGGCCGCCGGCGCCGTCCGTCGTCAGGGCCGCGTATTCGTCGTCCGAGGCGACGCTGTCGTACAGCGGCTCGTCGTCCGACATCTGCGAGCCGTGCTTGCCCATCTGCTCCTTGCGCAACATCGACACCGCTGGATCTGAAAATTTTATTTTATTTCGCTTTAGATTACAAATATTTACGGGATTTAATCCGTTTGAAGGGATAATTGATGGTTTAAACGGTAATAGTTAATTAAAAAATACTTGAGTATATGAATAATAGTAAAATAAAATTTTACTTTTAATTTCATTTTGAAATTTGAATATGTTAATAATACATTAACTTAAATTTGGAAATTGAGATTTATGTTAATTAATAATTTCTGCGCTTAGGTATGTGGGAGAAGTGTTGGGCTAAAAATAAGGTAGATTAGCTCCACCATTTTACACACGATTAGTCACTCGATTAGTTGGTAATAAATAGTTTGGAACAATAAATTAGATTTTAAATTCTTTTAAAAATTAGTTTTTCTCGTAGAGTTAAATTAATCAAATATTTTTTTGTATATCGTTGAAGTTAATGAGATATTTACTTGTTTTCTAAATATGTATTTTTACGTGTATATTTTAGGCCATGAGTTCTGCTTTTCTAAAGGCTTAAGGGCTAAACGAGTTACTGATGACTTTAAAGATATTTTTAGAACATATTTTTCATGCTCCATAGATTCTTATATTAAAAATTGTAAATTAATTTAACTTTTAAGTAAATTGAAAACAATTTAAATATATTTAAATAGGACGCTAATAATAATTGTTAATAACCACTTTAAAAAAGTATAAATAATAAAGAAATAAAAACAATTATAATTATAATTTTTTTCATTATTTTCCCCGCATACAATTTGATAAATTCATTAATAAATAAAAGAAGAGTTACCTTGAAGAGGTGTACTGTTTGCAAGAGTATGCCTATGACCAGCCTCCGTAAGAATGTCAATAATGAGCGTGGCGAATTCCTTCTTCGTGAATCTCGCCAGCTTTTGTCGTCCTTGGTTGCGCGTGGACGAGAGCTGCGGGTGAATCGGCAGGAACGGCACTATGCATCTTTCCGGTAGTGTAGCCGACGCTAGCCAAACTGTCGAAAAAACTCGTTAATCCAAAACAATTCAAGTAGCAAAGGTAGGATTTAGTGCAGAGTCACTTAGAGGCGCTAATAATTTCCGTGTCGTTAAAATAATGTCTGCATGCTTTTCCAATAACGAAAATAAAAGTCGTTACCGATTTTTCTTTACAATTCTCATTGCGTGGGTCATTCCTTCTATCAGTGCTCAAAAGAAGACAAGACGATTTTGTAATCTAGATAAATAGAAGCAAAAATAAAAAGGAATATTAAGCGTTGCGTTGCGTTTGCGATGATGCTAAGAAAAGATAAAAGACATTCGCACATAATTTACGACTGAACGTTGCGGTACTGGCGGACGTTCGCCTTTAGCTGGATACAAGTTTTTACTTACCTCTCCTTGAGATTAGCATTTTAAAAAAGTTCATGCACATTAATAACATTTAATGATGGATCAACTAGGCGATACGATTATTTTATCCTAACAGAGATTCTAGTGATTTTTAATGACAATGACGGACAGGTCGCTTGATATTGCAAGTGAAATATGTACAGTAAGGAGAGCAAGATACGACATTTCACAAGTTAATTGTGTTTCTTTGATAAATCGAGTTTTAGATACTGAGAAGGGCCTGGCTTTTACTTCTACTTAAATTGACGGTTGATGGAAACAGCACTTACTCGCATCAGTTTCTCGTCGGTCAACCTCGTCGTAAACATCAGACGCGAGCTCTTCCAACAAATGGTTTGGTAACTGTAAATGGGAATTTAAATAAGTGAAATGTGCAAGTTCGCGTGAGATTATTAGCAAAATAGAAATGTTCTTTCATTTTATTACCATTTGCAATTTGTTTCTTGCTTCAAAAGCTAATTCGCTTCTCTCCAGTGTAGCTGCCCATTCAGGAATAATGAGGTGTTCACCAGCTTTGTGATCAGGTTTACGGTTGCACAGAAAATAAGTTAGCCTGTCTGTTACTTCGTACATACATTCAACAAGCCTTTCTGATAAGTCTAAATGGCCTGCCAATCTAGTAAATATTGATTTTGTTAAAATCTTACATTGCAATTTAAGCGTAGTAAAGAGAAAAATAATTTACTTTGCAACTTCAGCTGGAGTTTGTCCATTAGAATCTACCATACTTGGGTTACCACCATTAGCTACAAGAAGCTCCAATTGAAGAGCCTGACCTGCTCTAGCTGCAACATGCAATGGCATTGTTCCTTTTTCCTATAATGATAAATGCATTTTATAGAAACATTCTTTTTACAACCATTTTTAGCTATTCATTTAAATAATCAGTTAAACCTTATAAAAATAATTTGGATTGGCACCCTGAGCTAGAAGTCTTAAAGAGGTTTCCAGATTACCAGTCCTTACACTGCTATGTAATTGTCTACTCAGCTCTTCTTCACTGCAGGATTCTTCCTTGCAAGATCGCAGAATAAATTTTAAATCTTGATGTTTGGCTTTGATAAAATCTGCTTTCACAGGACTAAAATTTTAAAAGCAGTTTATTGCATACGTACATGGTAAAAATGTGTAAAAATTAATGTGATCTAAAAGAAAAGTGCCACTAACTGTAAAGGGTCTTTCGGCTGAGGTTTTCTTCTGCTAAATTTAGAATTACTGGGGTCTAAAAGAGAATGTTCCCAAATACTGTTGGCTCCATTATCATTCAATGTTCGTACCATCTACAAAAATATGTTAATAACTTAAGATCATTCACAACTAAGAAAATTTAAATTAAGTATTTAAAAAAGAATGGAGGCAAAGATGTTTTCGTAAAAAGAATTCGATATTGTCAGATGTAATCAAATTATGAAATTAGTGTCCATACATGAAAAAAAATAATCTATTTATGTAACATACACTTGGATATTGATTTTATAGATATAGTCACTAAAAAGTAAAGTTAAGTTCTAAAGATAGTTTTCTAAGAAAACTTTTTTTATTGTTTCTAAAACCTTTTTTTATCTTACTACTAAAGGTGATCTATATAATTTAGTTAATTAATGAAGAAGGTTATTCAAAAAGTAAACAAAACAGATAAAACTAGTCTTAAATACTAACTAACTACGCTAATAAATTCAGCAAGTACAACAAATAATTACTTACATTCAACATGTTTGTGCTCCAGATTCCCTTTGTCAAAGACTTGATATATGACACATGTCGACCCAGGCTCAAATGAATGCTGCAGCACTCGTCGCACAACAGAATAGCTCTGTTTACAGAAGCCCACGCTGGTTCTAAATAAAAAAACACACAAAAAAACTTTTTCAAATACTATACGATTGCACAATAACACCCAACCCCAAGATAAGTAAATCAAAAAAAGTAATGTCTCATTCAGAAAACCCAAATGTTCGAAGAGCAAAAAACCCGACCACTGGGCACTTAAATACTTAATCGCCTCTCTCCCTCTCTCTCTCTTTCTCTCGATGAATCACCCTGAGGCCACTCTGCTCCGAAACACGGGAGAGGGTCTGCTCCAGGACGCGGTGTGCGGAACTCACCAGGGGAGCCGCAGTCGGCGCAGACGTCGACGCTCGCTCGGTGCTTCGGCCGTGCCATGATTGCCCTCGGTGACTCCCGGTCGCGCTGAGTGCAACGCCCAAGAGTGCCCAGACGGAGGCTCGCTCGCAACGCCGTGTTTTCCTTTTTTCACATAATTGCGGACCCCAACGCACTGCCGCCGCGCGTCGCTTTGCACGCGTTGCACACCTCGGACAATAAAGCGGATCCACCTAAATAAAAACACTCGCGAGTATGGGAGTCGCGAGTCCGCGCATCCACTGCTCGCGGACGACTCTCGCTTCTCTATTCTGCACGATAGCTTAGCGCGCGCAAGCGCTCCGCCCTCGCTCGCAGGCTCTCTGGACTGTCGCGGCGCCTCGCGCGACCCAGCGACGTTTTATTAATAAATTGCGCGACGTTAATGGAGGTTAGTCGCGAAGGGGGGAGGGGGCTGGGCTGAGTCCAGACTATATAAACTCCTAGATATGGTGAATTGGTGACACGGTCGCTCAAAGCCCCTGCGATAGTGCGATCAGACATTATCGATTTTACACTTGGTGGATGTCTATTTTATCGACTTTATAAGTTTATACATTTCAGTTTATATATTTTTTTAAAATAATAACTTAAATTGAGTGGGTTCAATTTGAATCCAGTACTTAGAATTTTTATTTAGAAGGATTGTGCACGATTAAATAAGACTTGTTCATTTTATTTATCATTTTAGCAATTTAAAGAAGTTTGAAAGTTTAAATTTACACCAAATATACCTATGGATGATAATACAAATTCTACAGATTCTCATACGAGGTTGCATATAGCATATATATATGAAACAATTTAAAAGCCAATTCCACTGTTCCACAACCAAAGAATAACTGCAGATTCGAGTTCAAAACAATAATTATGGCGGCTAGTAGTGACAGGTGCTTTGCTTTTAATTTCAAAAGATATAAAGGATTAAAATGGTTTTCAAATAGTTTGTTTTGTAATCATATTTAATTTGTGTTTAAATTTCAGAATTGAAACTTGCGAAGTCTGTGCAGCACATAAAGCAAAATACACGTGTCCAAAATGCGAGGTTAGAACATGTGGTCTTGAATGTGTAAATATACACAAGAAAGAATTGGAGTGCGATGGAAAACGAGATAAAACAAAATTTATACCTTTAAATTCGTTCACAGATTTAGATTTATTAAATGGTAATATTCTGAATTAACAGATGTAAATATTTCTTGCATAATATAAATTTAAAGAATTGTGTTTTAAATTATAGATTATCGGTTGCTTGAAGAAATTGGCAGATCTGTAGAACAATTACAAACTGATGTGTCTAAAAAATGCACTCGACAGACGCATCTACCTGTAGTAAGTTTCCTTTTCATTATACATTTTCCAGTGTTTGATTTTTCTTAACTTTTATTAAATTTTATTCTTTAAGATTTTACAAAGATTAAAGAATGCTGCAACTAGTAGAGAAATTAATTTACAATTCATGCCACAAAATTTTAGTCGGCATAAAGAAAATACTACTTATCTAAATTGGAAAACTAATGAATTCTTTTGGAAAGTTGAATTTATTTTTCCACAAGCAGAAAATACCAAATGGGTAATAGATAGGTAATTAGGTATTTACATTGTCTAAATAATTGACTAGATTGTATATTAAAGTAAATAAATTTTGTAGTGTAATAGATACTAAAAGACTGTCAGTTGTTTTGGAAGAAATTCTTTATTCAGACAATCCATCAGATTCTAAAGATGAAGAATATTTAAATAAATTATCAATTCTTCAAAACAAATTAAAATTCTATAAAGCAAGTGGATTACCTGGATTAAGGGCATTGCTAAAAGCTGAAAAAATTAAAAAATCTAATTCAAGGTATTTTATTTTATGTACTGTATTAACGGTATCCTCTAATTATAAATATAAAGATTAAATAATAAATGTCTTTCTTTATAAGGTTTTATGAATTAGATATGACATTATCAATACAAGAAAATTTAAAAAACAAAAGTATCATAGAGAATCCAATTATTTATGTAGCACTGAAAGATCACTCTGACATGTTTGAAATTATAGACAGTGGTAAGAAAAAAAAATTAATGTTTAAAATATTTATTTTAGACATTTAAATCACTACTGGCATTTTTCAGATGACGAAGAATTTAAGGTACATGTATCGAAACCATTTAAACGAAAAAGAGGTGATTTTCACAGTAAAAAGATGTCATTGAAAAAAGAAGACTCTGAAGGAAAAGAGACTTCCGTAAATTATTTTTTTAGTAAAGAAGATTCAGATTCTGATAATGAAATACAAGAAAAACCAAATCATTGTAGGAATACGAATAACCAAGAATTATTTATTCCGGATTATAATGAATTAGTAAAAATGGATTTTCTTTAAAACAAAGTGTTTGTAAATATTTTTTATGAATTTTTATTGTAAATACATTATTTTCCAATTCTACAAGATCGAACTTTTTATAAATATTTTAACATTCATTATAATACACAGTTTATGAAACTCGCTCTCATTGACAGGACAAACACTTATTTCCCAAAAAAACATTAACACATAAAATATCCTTCTAAAATGAATTGAAAAATAAACTACTATAGTAGCATTTATGAAATTTATTTCCTAACTTCCATTGCAAGACACCATTCAATGGTCTGAAAATATTGTCACCAGGTAGAAAAATCAATCCACAAAAATTTTTTTAACAAATATCATGTATTCAAAAAATCTTTGATAAATTATATCTTAAGATCTAGAAATTATAAAACTAGCCCTTCACAAAATAACAATATCTTGGCAAGTTTCTTTGTTTACTAAAGAATGAAAAAGTATAAAACAAATACTGAAAATGCAACCAAACCAGCTACTGCTTTAATATACATTGATTTGCTGTTTAAATAAGCTGCATCTTTTCTATACTTTTGAGATAAAATTTGCAAATTTTGAGTTTTTGTATCCAATTCTAAAAAAATAAGAAAATAATTATATAATTGACAATTTATTAAATGTGTATTTTTTTTAAATTGTACATTATTTTACCTGAAAGAACAGTCCCCCTTTGAAGTACATCATCTATGTTTTGAACCATGATTCTTTGAACATCTTGAAGTTGATTGTTTAAAGCATTCATGTTGCGTCTAGATCTACCATCGGAAAAAATCTTTTTTGCTTTTTGTAAATATGTATCTGAAATAATTGAAAAAAAATTAATAAATATTATAGTATAATAGTATACTGTGATAGAAAAATTAAATACCAAATTCTATAAATGTGTACGGCCTAGTAACAGTGTTAACCCTTTTTCCATATTGAGAAGAAAACTCCTGAGCAATATCTTCCAAATAACTATATGCTGTACGTTTACTATAGTGCCGTTCACACAAAACTAAGTAACAAACATCACTTTCTATGAGGTAACTGAAAGTCAAGAAATTCATTATTATACATTTTAACTTCTACTTTACAATAAATATAATAAAGGTAATTTTCTATTCTTACTGGAAAAAGAATGGTCCTGTCTCAATAGTACAGCGGGGTGGAGACTGAGGACCCAGTTTTCTAAATAACATTTTAGCTTGATTTTGATATTCCAAAATACTCCTACCAGTCTGAAAACAAATAAATGACAATAAAGTAAATAAAAATTTAATAATTAACAAATGTTAGGCAAAGTAAAAAATAAGATAATTGTGGCTTATGTAGACACAACTAATTAGTAGGTATCTGCGATATAAATAAAACTGTATAAATTGAAATTTCAATATAACTCAGAAGTTTGATAAATAAAGTTAATTAAAATTACACAAAATGAAAAAAAAATAAATCTATATTAGACAATGTAGTCATTACTTTAGTTGACGTTTAATTCAATTAAAATGCAATTATGCAATCTATCAAAATATGTCTCAAATTTCATAAAAAACATTTCGAATTCTGATATCTATATATTGTAGACATCTTACAATTATCACAATTACTAATTGAGCATTTCGAAAGTCGTGAACGATAATCATCCATAGCGCGATGCAAAACCGCTCCGAAATTTACATCATAATTTCAAAAGACTCGATGCACCCTCCAGAGCTGCAGCGCTCGGAAAAAAAATGATTCCACCCACGCAATAAACGTGAAAATCCTGATCATATTGTCACCCGTCGGTGTCGAAGGAAAACGACTCCTCGGTGCGCGCTTTCTAACCTGTTCGTCCTCCTGCATCGCAGCTGCCAGCGGTAGGCCGTCGCTGACCCTCGCTATCATGGTCAACAGTATCATCCTCGTTGATTTTCCCGGATCGTCCGGTCGATTGTTTCAATAGTCAACTGGTGCAGCCGGATCGACGTGTAACATTTGGGCCGCGAACTCACCCCTCGATCACCCGCGCCAGCTTTGACGTTCGACGGGCCACGGCTGCAGCTGGAGCGCGGATTTCGGCGCGGCGAGCGCGAGGCGACCAAACGCCAATGTAGAATTGTAAGTTCGTGCCCCCTCTACCCCGCTCCGCCACGCCAGTGCAAAGCCACCACGTCAGTGGATTTTGGGCCATCATATACGAATTGAAGAAGGTTGTGATCGCCGATCCTTCGCTCTTTTATAATTAAAAAATGCAGTTTCTTTTTTTATGCTTTTTAGTTGGCTATTTTATTATATACACTAGGTATCGCTGTTCAAGTTCTTTCGGAAATGTAGAATGAACACTTGCTGAGTTGACATAAATTACAGCCGTGAATGGTGCCGGGGACTTGATAAACAGCTGTAACATGTTGGTAATGACTGGATGAAAAGAAAGGCGATGTTAATTTTTTTTTCTAATTTTACGTTTGTTATTGCGTCGGTACGTTAAGTAAGAATTGCGTGAACGATAATTCTAGGTTTATCAAACAAAGTACTGTTTATAAAAAAGCTAAAAAATGTGTAAAAAATACATTTGATTCTCATTTGAATCTACAAGTTTTCATTTAAATTTCAAGCTTGAAAAAGAATTATTTTTATAACAATAATAATCTACAGGTGTTTTGTAAGATTATCGTTCCTTCATCTTTGTAGTATCTCTATAAAAATGATGGATTATCTCCAGATGAAACCGGAGCAACTGCTAAAGCAATAATCGGGGCAAGAGCAGGTGTTTTCCAAGAACTTCCGACGATCGTTCCGCCCGCGCAAAATATCTCGCTGGGCGATTCCGGCTTCTCGGAGTTCAGTGTCATACAAAACGGAGCCACATTCAAGTCCCTCGCTGCGCCGCATCGGCGACGTTGCGCTCCCCTCGCGGTTATCTCGAGAAATTCCACCGCAGGTTATTCCACATTTCCACGCATACAGTGCGCCGCCCGAGTGCCCACGTACTCTATAGCCAGCCTTTTACACGTATTCAGTATACCTATGTAGGCGAGGCAACATTAACACGAACTCCGCTGTAGTGAGTGTCGTATATGCACACGGAGCGACGGAGCGGCGGTGGCTCGGCGACTTTCGAGTGCGCGCAAGTGTGAGAGAGAGGAAAAATCGGTGTGACGTGCACCGCGCGCGATCCCTTTCCCCGTGCGTGCAATGTCCGCGCTCTCCCGCGGCAATTTTCCCTGCGGCCACTGAGACTGAGGTGCGCGCGTGCGACGGCCTTCCCCACCCCCCCTTCCGGACTTTGTCAAGACGGCGGCAGCGACGCGAGGGAGCCCAGCGAGTCGAGGAAGGGCCTGCAGCGAGGAGGCGGCGCACACCGACAGTACCTACAGGTCAACGGGCGACGGCGATGAGCCCGCGGTCCTCATGAACGCCGTTGACGGGTGAGTGTGTCGCAAGCGCCAAGTATCCGACAGTCCCTCTAGTGTGTACAATCGCGCCCGGAGTCTTCACAGCTGGCGCGGATTAGCGCCGACTCGGGGCCGACGGCGAGCCGACCGCCCGGGTGACCGATCAGCCCCAGGTGCCTTATCCTCACCCGCGGGGTTATATAATTCGTGGAAAACTATTTTCCGAAGCAAGTCGAGGGAACTCTTCTGACGGCGGACCGTCTTCTCCGTCTTTCTCTAGTCGCGCTGTCTCTCTTTCTCTTTCTATCGCTCGCGCGCTGATCTACATTCTCTGTATTCGAGTTTTCGCGTTAGTGTTTTCGCAAACATGTTGCGAAACATGCTTCGTCATCCGTCATGTTCCTTCGGCTTCTACTTTTTAGCAACGATTTGCAGAAATTTTTTTTCGCGTCCACTCGGCACCTTTGCGCACTGATCTGACCACTTTCAAGACTGGATTTTCAAACTTCCATATTGTTTGTTTGCAGGTTTTTTACTAAAGTTTCTTTATAAAGGTGCTATTTTCATACTAGTATGAGTGTGAGTATTCGATAAAGTGAATTTTTATTTTGTTTATTTTACGATAGTTTGCTGTGCATATTTATTGTGATTTTTTTTATGTAGAATCCTTTTCGTGCTCGGCCAACAAGATCAAGAGTTGATCCCAGTCAGACTGGATTTGGTATTCACAGTCAGAAGCCATGGAATCCAAATCCGAATCCAGCTCAAAGACCACCAAGTTTAGATGCAAATACTCCCTTACATCTTCCACCTCTTGTGAATCAAACAAAGCAGACAGATGACACCTGGGATAGTTGGGGCAATGGTAACAATGGAAATGATAAGTGGAACTGGGGAATTGGTCAATCGGAGTCGCAAATGCATCAACATCAAAATCAACACCATCAGCAACCACTGCAGCAGCCTCCACCTAATCAGTTCATTCCAACGTATCCAAATGTAAAGCAGACCATGACACCTCCAAGTCAAGAGAACTATTACAAAAATATGAATGGAAACAATAGAGTAGGTGGCACTCCCAATCAGCATGGCCCTACAGGCAGGGAAACTCCAAGAGCTGCTTTCAGTCCTCCAGTCAGAGAACCCACTCCGAAACAACCAGACTCCTTTCCTCAATATACAAATTATTCTCATAATCAGCAGTTTACTGTTCCATCTCGACCTAATTCCAACACATCCTGTTCGGGTCCTATTGAGCAACCTCAGTGGCCAAATGAACCACATAACCAGAATTTGCCATACTCACCAAATCAAATGCATAACCAAAAATATCAGACACATCAAACTCCTCTACCACCATCTGTAAATAACATCAACTGGCCAAATACAGAGCAGCAGAACGTACCAATGCATAAGTGGCAAAATCATACGGAAACTCCTACATCCAACTACAGGCAGGAGCAAAACGTTAAGCAAGAACAGTTTCCAGAAAATGTTAACAATCCTTGGCCACAACAAGTATGTGTATTTCTTTTTATGTTCTAACAGTTCATTAATAATAAAAAATTTCCCAATAAATTTCAGTTCATTGACATATTTCATGTTTCTTAACATTCTCATAAATTTGCTTTTCTAATATTCATATCTAACAAATATTCATTATTCTCGTTTTCCCAGACTCAGCAAGCACTTCATCAAATTCAGCAAAGAATTCCTAATGCTTATCCACTCTCAAACGCTATTAACAGTGATCAGCCCAAATTTTACAACCCTCATGAACAGCCGCATGAAAACACATCGGCCCAAAACTGGTTTCCGCAGAATACGCTAATGGCGAATCAGTGGCCAAAGAACAATTCTGAAAATGTGACGAACGTTTTGCCCCGACAGCAATCGCTGCCGTCTAACACGTGGTCCCAGCCAGAGGAAGCTAACCCGTTGTCGTCGTGGCAGCAGGGCGGTGTCGCAGGTAACATTCCAAACAGTCAGTCGAGACAGCCGAAACTCCAGACCGGCGGTTCGCTCGAAGAGTCGGCACTCTCTGACAATCACAAGAGCGAATGGCCGCAGATTCACGCGCCGCCGTCGCACTTCAACTCGTCCACGACGTCGACCACTTCGGGTTCACTCGCCAATATGTCAAGCAGTACCGAACAGCTGGAGGATCGTAAGAGGTCCTTGACTCCAACCACGAGCAGCGCGTCGCTCAACGAATTTCCAACCCAAGTAAATAGGCTTTCTTAAGGGTTTATTTTTAAACTCCTGACTTTTAGTGATAAAGATTTAAATTTAAAATTTCTTTTAGGCTTCCAATACTAATCAGATAAATGCAGAAAATAATGTACCATCAAATATGGAAAGTTTTAATAACCAAAGTAATGAGGATTTGGGTTGGAATGAAGCGGGCGAATGGAACAATATAACGGAAATATCCACTGGTGTAGCTAATGTAAGTTTAACTGCCAAATACAATCAGCACGTGGAGAACAACGGTCCTGGTAAAGAAGAGCATCCACCTGCTCATGCTGTCAACGACCGTGGTCGACAAAATGCACCAAACATAAAAACTGAAAACATTGAAAATGCTCCGGATAACGTGCCAATGTTAAAGCTCGAATCCGTAAGTGTTCCAAATTTTGTTGTATTTTTTGAAGATCTAACACAAAGTACCTAATGCACAATTTTTTAACAGCTTAGCGTAGAGAGTACGGCTCCTGTTTGCAAGGAGCCTTTCGATCTTCAACAATCTAACGGTGCCAAGTCTGTGGAAAACGCATCTCAGGGTAGTTACGATCAGTGGTACAAGCAGAGCGGTCGTGCACAACCGTCGGAGAACGATTTCTTTGCCAGTGACCGCTCTCAACCTATTGTAAAGCCGCCATGGCAACCAACCGAGCAAAGCGTAGAAAATTACGAGAATATCCAACAACAGCCCAACGAATTCGTGAACCTGGAGGTTGTAGCGCCTGAGCGCCAAGAGAGGGACATCTACGGATCGCGGGACTCTATTAACAAGGAAACTCTGGACAACGACCAAGCGGTGCTGCGTCAGGCCAGCAGCCCGAAAGAAGCCGTCATTCGTGATTTTAGGCAAGAAGCAAACAACGTCGAGGTGCAGGCGCCCGACAACTACGAGTTCGCATCCAACGACCGCAATACTTTTTTGGAAACGGGTGAGCTCACGGACCCGCACTCGCACGAGCACGAGCCCGTACCACCCAGCCAGGATGACGAAAACGACGAAGTGCCGAACGACATACCTTTTCTGCGCGAAGTCCCCGGCCAATCGAGCAGCGTCGATCCACGTCGCAATGATCCTACCGGTCAAGAACAGTACGTTCAAGGTGTCGGCGCAGCTGCTGCTTCTGCTATCATTGGTCCACGCATGACTGATCCACGCAGGAACGATCCTTCCGGCCAGGAACAGCAGAATATGACCCAACAAAGTCGCTCTGGCTTACTTGGTAAATTTGATACACCGTTTTCTTAATTTAAAGATAATGTAACTTTCATCGTTTTTGGAATGATAATCTCATCGTTAATAAAGTTAAATAAAAAAAAAAAATTCATTCGTTACTGCAATAACTTAATCTACAAATATTTTTTATAACAGCTGATCGAGGAACTGATAGACGAGATGTACCATCGGGTCAGGAACGTGCTAAGCCACCTCAACCGCAGCAGCCGTCTGTGGTTTCGGTGCAGCGCAGTAACGATCTGGAAACCGTAGAGCGTCGCAACAATCCATCTGGTCGGGAGCGCTCGATTCCCCCGGTGCCACCTCAGCAATCGCGCAACGAGCCCTCGGGCGAAGCCAGTCAGCTCGAACCAAGTGCCGTGCGCGAAATTCCAGGTCAGGGCAATGAAGTCGAAGAGTCAAATCAGCAGCCGGACAGCGCTGTCAGACAGATCCCTGGAGGAGCATCGTCCAATGAGTCTGTTCAGATCATGCCCGACGATAGAACTGGCGGAGCACGTGTAGTTACTGGTTCGCAAGAGGTCAATACACCGTCTTGTAAGTGAACGATAAATCGTCTAGAAGTTTGGGAATATTTATTTTTTCGCATCATTAAATTAATTGTCATTATTTTACATTAGCTTCGAGCGTAGCTCAAGATTCAACGAGCGACAATAGAAGTAAGAGGGAGGAAGCTGTGGGAGCTTCAGTGGGTGAAGGTCAAGTCGGTACAGGTCCACCAAACCGCAGAGATTCTTATGAGGATGGTGATGACGAGGGTTCGGGCAACAGCAGAGAGGACAGCAGAGACAGACGTAGAGAATCAAGCCCGAAGTCCAGGCTTCCTCGCTATGATTACAATAGAAAGCATAATTAGTGAGTACGCAAAACATTTTTTCCTAACAATAAGTTTTGAGAAAAACAACGCATTTTATTCTTTTATAGTTACGATCGAGACCGTGAGTACGATGATGATTTCTATTACGACCGCCGACGCGGAGTGGATCTCGATCGATCTGGCCGAGATATTTACAACTCGCGAGAGGATATTGAAAGACGCGATCCGTATTCCGATGCCCATCGCCGGCATCCGAGTCGCGATGATCTCGACCGGGAGCGGCATCCTCGGGATGAGGTACTCGAAGGTTCTGTAAGAAGGTCTCGGATGAAGGACGACATTGACGATAGAGAGGGTTCGAGAAGAGTGGACGATCGCAGGCTCGATCGGTCAGCAGATCCCAGACGCTTGGATAGAGAGCCGAGGGACTATGATCCACGCTACCCAAGAGACCGTGATTATCTTGAGCGCGATCGTGATCGCGATAGGGATAGGAGGCGCGATGACCGAAGAATAAGAAGATATCCTGATTACGATCCGCGAGATCCCCGCGATCCACGAGATCCCCGTGATTCTCGAGATCCTCGAGATCCTCGCGATCCACGGGACCCGCGAGATCCTCGTGATCCACGAGATCCACGTGATCCTCGTGATCCACGAGACTCGTATAGACGCGACTATTATGAGGATTCTTATGGAAGAAAGTAAGCTTAGCATACATTTTCGATAATTTTGTTTATCTATTTAGGATTGTTAACACTAATGTGTAATTGTTTTACTTTTTTTAGTAGCTCTAGGCCATCTAGCAGATCATCTTACAATGATAGAGACCGAGACTACTATATGCGATCGAGAGATCCGTATTCTTCTTATGGTTATAATAGTACGTATCAAGCCATTTTTTTAACTAAACTCAATAAAATTTTTTATAAAATTTTGATAGTACTAACTGATTTTGTTTCTTTAATATCAGATTATCCAGGGTATGATTATGGTTCAAATTATAACAGCAACTACTATGCATATCTCGAAAATTTACGTAGAACTGATCCTGCTGCTTATGCAGAATGGTATCATAAGTATTATCAGCAACAGCAGCAGCTCACAAGAGGAGTTACAGCCAACTATCCCGAAGATAGAGCAAGTGTTCATTCCGGTCGTAGTTCTTGTGACGACAGGTAAATATCACTATTATTTTTAATTTTTCTTTTATTTTGGTAAAAAGGTGTTTCTTATTTTCTTTCGCACCATGTGCACTAATAATAACTCTGTCAATGTTTAATACTAACTAAATCGCACTTTCGCTTATTCAATTGCATGCCAGACTCTTTTGCAACCCAAACATTTACTTCCGATCGTCAAATAAAGCATTGTACGTCCCGTGTTTTGACTGGGTCGGATGGCCAAGAAGTCCAGTAAGAAGACGCAATGTCGAATTGCGCTTGAGTCGAAATTCCACTAGGTGACTTTACAACTGAAAATTAGGCTGCTAAATGAAACGCTTGTCAAAAATCACTATTACATATAATGCAATCAATATTTATCATTGCAAGACTAAATTAGTATACTGTGCTCTTATTTGTAAATTATTCAAGTTCAAAATTTTATTTAAGAAATTTGTTATTTACAGAAATTCTAGTGATAAACGTAATTTGACCGATATGTCACTACTTGAAGATCAAACTAATGCCTCTTCAAGACTGACTCCAACCAAGTTCTCTACAGCTCATGCAAAAGGTGGGATACAATAAAATTGTATACACACATAGAAACTAATTAATTTTTAAATTTATTAACATAAAACCTTATTGCAGGTACATTCTCAATTGGTTCATTGATACACGTTCATCCTAGTTATCCAACGGACGGTGAACGAGCTAGAGTAGATATTTTAAGAATGGATCACCTTTTACCGCATGACACAACATTGCGAGAGCTCCGTTCTTATCCTGGACCATTAATAAAGTATTTAATCTTTACTTGAAACATCTAAATATATTCTTTGAATTGTAATTTTTAATTATTTAATTTTTTTGTCACAGGGGCGTAACACATAAGAAGACTATAATAGAGTACTGTGAAAATAAAATAAAGAAAGCTTCCTCTAACGAAGAAATCTTCGAAGTTTCGTCCTACATTCTTTTATACGAATTGATGATCATGTTGATTCAGCAAAATGGGGTAAATAAAAATCAGTACAAAAAATGTTTATCTTTAGAATATTCTTTTTCTAATATACAATGAAATTGCAGAACGTTGTCGGTGTAGATATTGCGTCTCTGTTACTGAGAAACAAGGAAGCTTACCCGTATGAGGTACATAAGGCATCAAGAGAACATATTCGCCGAGAATCAACAATATCACAGCGTTCTGGTGCTTCGGGAGGCGACAAAAGTGTCACCGATACTGTGCAATCTCATGAAAAAGAAGATGTCAAACCTCGGAAAACAGTGGAGCAACTGACTGATGAGTTCAGAAATACCTTGCTTTATGGATTAGTACAGGAGGCTTTAGGTAAACAAAATACAAAATTTATAAAAATAACATTTGATTGGAGTTCTTAGTCTAAACATTTGTTTTTTTTTTTTGGCAGAATTTGCCATGGCTGAGGGTCTCTGGGGCCACGCACTCTTTTTAGCAAGTAAATTAGACAAACGCACACATGCGTCGGTCATGACCCGTTTTGCCAATAGCTTGCCTCCTCAAGATCCATTGCAGACTTTGTATCAACTGCACTCTGGTCGCGTACCTGCAAGTGTGACGGTAAATATTTTAATTTTTTTTATTTACGTCTACCCGCCAGGAGAATTTACCTAATCTGATCTTTGTTTGCCAGTGTCTTTCGGACGCGAGGTGGGACGATTGGAGACCTCATCTAGCCATGATCATTTCTAATACTTCAGCGAATCCTGATGTAAATCGTCGCTCGATTTCAACTCTGGGTGACACGCTGGCTACTCGTGGAGACATTTACGCTGCTCACTTCTGTTATATCCTGTCTCAAGTTGATTTCGGCACGTATGGCTCAAGTAATGTGAAGCTTGTCTTGATTGGAGCCAACCATCACAAGCCCTACTCCGAATTCATCAGCACCGAAGCGATAATGCTGACAGAGATTTATGAGTATGCACGCAAGTTGAGCGAGCCATTCACTATTGTCGAACTGCAGACATTTAAATTCAACATAGCTCTGAAGATGGTAGACTACGGCCTCATTGAAAAGGCTTTGTTGTACATCGAGCAGGTGGCAGTCAACATAGCCAATGAGCCTGAAAAGTACAAGCAGTCCTTCATCAGTGATGTCTTCGTGCTCGGAGATCGACTTAAATATCACGACCCAGTATGTAAAGACTCAGATGAGGACGCTTCTAATCTTCCTTGGTTAAACAATCTGTCTGAAATCGTGGGCAAGTGCGCAAAGGGCGAAATCGTGTCCGAAAATAATCACAATTCAAATTCTCTCGCGACTGAATCGAACCTTGAGTCGCTTGATCTTCAGCATCAGCAGCAGCAGCAACAACAGATGCAACAGCAGCAAATCTCCAAATGGAACTCGACTCAGGGTCCTGATTACAACCCTGACATGAGTCTACCGTCTATGCCGATTCAGGACATTGACGCACACAACGTCTGGCAGCCCAAACCACCAAGTTCCAATATCCAGGACTCATATGGCATCGTTACCGAGAATCAGTACAAAGAGGAGACGGTGAACGAAACGCAGCAGCAGCCACAGTACCAGTCATACCAGCAAGATTATTGGGCATCGCAGCAGCAACAATCGCAGCCGCAGTCCTATGACCAGCAGGATTATGGCTCTAGAGATTACTCGCAGAACGAATGGCATAAGCTTTACGGCGCCGAGCAGGATGGCGATTCCGAAGTCCAGAATAAATGGGGTTATGAGGTAAGATAAAGGGAGTTAGCTCTTCCCCACGCACGTACTTAGTCGACATTGTCATTGGTGACGGTATCGTTCATTTACTAATCAGGGATTACATCACTATGGGCCATTGATCAGTAAAGAAACTGGTTTTGCTTTGATTAATTTTTTAAGTTTTCAAACTACTCGCTTCCTAGACTACTTAATAGTCAATTGGAGTTCGCGAACTGTTTGGTAACTTTCGATGTGCAGTGTAGTATTGAGTGAGTAATATCAACAAGAGTTTGTTCCAAAAGCATTCGTGCTAAGATTCCTTTTTGCATTTGAAAAAAATATCTTCTTTGTGTGTTATGCAAAAACAGCAGAGAAAGATTTTTTAATTGAATGAAAAATCGCAAGTGCGAGCTGTCGTGGAACACCTCTTGTAGAGCGTAGTCGTTTGTTCGCATCCTGGTACTAACTCAATCATTAATGACACGACTGTTCTTTAACGCTCTCTCGCTTACGGTCAACCCGGCACACGCGGACACACGCAGTCGGAAAAGTCGGAAGAGAAGCCAGCGGAGAAAGCGAGCACAGCCGAAGTAAGTAGCCCCGCCTGCCACCTAACTAATACCCCCAAGCTCGCGGCGCGCTCGGAGGCGCAGTCGCTGCTGCGCCAGCGTCGCCGGCCGCTGGCGGCTAAGACGCAGCCACTGCTACTCACCGCGGAAGAGGTCACTCCCAAGCCGTCGCACCTCCAGCGCACCAAGTACCCGCGCGTCAATCTCGCCTATCCACGAATCGCACCGGCGGCCGGTAAGACCGAGCCGCCAAAGTCCAGAAAGACAAGCGAGCCTCCGCCGAGGCCACCGTGTTCCCAGCCACCCGTCTTTCTTAAGTGCGGCGCGAAAAAGCCCAACGACTCGGACGTCGAGGAGGCCGACGACGACGAAGACGACGATGAAGAGGAAGACGCGCCGCAGGAGAAGGTACAGCCGACCACAGACCTGGACATTCAATTCCAGCAGATGAAGCTGGAGAGTCTCGCGTCGCCGGTGAGAACGGCGTATGTGCGGCGGAAGGACGGTGCCAGCGACGGACGAGGGCAGACCCTCGTGCAGTACTGCAACTTCGAGGAGAAGAAGGTGGTGAAGGTGGCTCCGCACATACGCAGGAAAGACGTGATCTGCGATACCGTGGACGCGTGGAGTCGGCACGGCGAGGAGGGCACAGCTGCGGAGAGGCCGCGCTACCGGCCGCTGATATTCGGCGGCACCTATCCCATCGATGCACCCTTCAACAGTGCTGGGAAGAGACTCGCTGGTGGCCGCTCCATCTCGCAGACATTCGAGATTGACGCGCCAACCGGCCTGGAATGAACGATCTCGCAAAGCTAATCTTTTCTCATAGTCATGATACGTTGATTCATTTGTATCGCCAATTTTTTCTTTTGTTGTGATCTGATTGTTTCAGTTGGAGTTTTACGATTCTCCTCAAATGTGACTTTATAAACGAATTCTGTGGAACATTTGACAGTGAACTTTTAATCGATTCTTCTTTTTCTTATTTCATTCACTTTTGAAGTTATACTCTGTGATTTTTTGCTTTTAATTTTCAAGTGATTCATCGTCAAAGAATTGTATTTACTTTAATACATTTTATCTTTTAAACATCGATTTTATGTAACTCGTACCTATTAATGTTTACAAAAATATGACCATATATTATTACTATTATACAAAATAAATTGTATATTACAGAAAACATTGAATTTTACTTTCGCTACAAAAGACCGTCAATGTTACTAACATAAAAGAATAAACACTAAAAAATTTATCTCACTTAGTTCAGAAGCATGCAAAGTGTCTCCTTGATTACTGCTCGTGTACCCGTTGGCTCATCCCCCGTAGAATATAATCGCACCGCGCGTGGTTCTGGCCGCTTTAAACAGCAATCAAGGATGTACTTTGCAAGGACGAGTTTGCGATGATGAATTTTCTTCTTTTCTTTTAGCAGCAGCAGCCGAACATCTCCATGGGCCCGAGCGGCGGCAAGCAGTACGATCCGTTGGAGGAACTCGAGTCGCTAGAGCCTTCGCGCCTGGGTCAGAGCAAACCCACCGCCGGCGATGCAAAGAAAGAAAAACAGGAGAAATCGGCAGACAAGAAGCAGAGCAATGCCGGAGGCTCCTGGTTCGGCGGACTCTTCAGCAAACTCGCGCCCAAACCTAAGAATCAGATGATCCTGCCCGACGACAGCAATCCTTCGGTGAGTTCGAGAAGATCATGAACTTGTACTAATGAGTAAAAAAGAGTTATTACGGGTGATTTTGATGTTCGAAGAAATGAATACTTATATTAAGTTGTCGATTGAATTTTAAAAGAGACGCTGGAGAGTTTTATGTTTTGTGTGATTAAGGACTCGCACGGATACTTTTGGTAGTTTGATCGTAAAGGAGTTGGAACCAGGCCAGTACGATACTTGAAATAGACTGAATTTTTTGTAAATTTAACGTACTAATGTTTTTATTTAGTTCATTCTTATTGAACTAATACGTAAGCTTCAAGCTTCTAAAAATTAGAAATTACTAGCTCCTATAAAAAATGCTCTTAAGCAACTGAGCTTTTGTGTGAATTGCGTCGTTGAATTGAAATGAGTGCCAGCCTGCCCATTTTGAGCGAGTCGCAGTTCTCTCCGCCGTTCAACGGCTCAATTGCATTAGTGACTGAAATACAATTTTGTGATAAAAATTACTACACAGTACCATCGTTTAAAATAACAAAGCGAACAAGTTACAATTGCGTTTAAATTTCAGTTAACCAACTGAAGCTGCGCGCAATACGCAAGCATTATTGAATTTCCTATAAATTTTAATGAAATTAATTTATGCCTTTTAATTAAATTGTGTCAATCATATTTTCATGCGAATAACTGCAAAACTGTAATGCATTTGAACGTTATTTAAATTTCATTTTTGTACCGTCAAAGAGTATAGAGTAATTTTTAACAGAATATTTGTAATTAGTGTAGAATTAATACAATCTCGTCATTAATTCAATTTTTGTAAATATAACTCATATTTTTATCCAGATTGTTTGGGATCCGGTTTTGAGGAAGTGGACGAACAAGGAGGAGGAGGACGGAGGCGGTGCGGCGCCTTTAGCTCCACCACCGAAGATGTCGGAGATTCCAGGGTTCAAGCCAGCGGCCCCCGCGCCGCACCATACTCCGGCACCGGCTCCTTTGAGCGCTGCGCCCGCGCCCATGAGCGTCGCACCGACTCCTGTCACCGCACCTGCTGCGTCTGCAACGAGCGACGAGACCGCGAGTCTGAACGCTTCGAAGATGATCGCCAGCGGTGGCGGAAATATGTACAAGCTGACGCGGGGGCGTAACATGCGCGCGAACTACGTGGATGTGATGAATCCCGGCGGTGCGAAACCTAGCCTTGCGCCGGCAACGACGACCGGACTCACGCCCGTCGGTTCTCCAGCCCTGCCCATAGCTGCCTCCTCGCCGCAATTCTTCATTCCTGCACCTGGTAATTATCATATTATTTGTTATCGCATAATTTTTATGGTATGTTATTTTCTTTTTATTTAACGAGTAGATATTTATTTTATAAAAAGAAGCGGTTTTATTTTACAAATTGAAAAGAAAATGTAAGACAATAACTTAACGTTTTCATTGTAGTTAACGACCCAAATGCACCCGTGGACTTTTTAACTCCGTTGTCACAAGCTGCCCCTCAGTCAAATGAAAATCCTCAGGCGGTAAGTTAGTCAGACGATAAAACCATTGTTGCAATATTACAGTCACCCAGAAATTTTGTTACTATTACATTACACCATTCCAGAAACAATACAATTTTAGACATCACCTTTACTACTGTTTTTAGATACGTTTAGTACATTAATTTTCAAATCTTATGTTTATGGAATGCTCAACTATGAATCTGTGTTAAACATTTTTTATCTGTACTGTTGACAACGATAGAGTTTATTTTTCATTTTATATTTGTGTGAATGTAAGAAAAGCAGTGGACAAACTAAACATTTTTTATGTTGTGTATATTTATAGATTTATTTTACTGAATATAATATAAGCGTATAAAGAAATTTTGACAAGTTTGTCCACTGATTAACTTTCCCTTAGTTTTTGTTTTTTTATGTGCGCATCATTCCTGTTTCATTGATCCTTTTTATGTATTGTTTTAGTGATTGAAATTGATTAGAATAGTAAGTTTTTGAAATTTATGTAATGAATTCCTTTAGCGTGATTTTTTTCTGTTAGAATTTTAAGGTTTTATTTTTTTACATTCTTTATTGCATGAATGATTGTCGTAACATTTTAAAGCAAACAATATAAAATATGTAAATAACATGTAAGTGTTAATTTACATATAACTAAATGACGTTTTATATAATTAGTTCAGTATTTTAAAAATGAATTTGTTATAATGTATAAGTATAAAATTAAGATTTCGTATTTTATTGAATTAGTTAGATTTTACTTATAGATTAAAAATTGTAACAAAATTAACTGTTTATTAATCATGTAAATAGTAATAATGAAAAATAATCAAATTAAATCCAAACGAGTCTCCAATTTATATAAAAAATATGTAATACCACCTTTCTTTTCATGTCTTCTTTTGCAAGCAGTCGGGGAAGCAGAATGACCTAGCCAAATAACAATTATTACCAATAGTAAGGATAAAACATCTTTTTAAATTTCGTTCTTTCTGTAAATATATGTATATATCAATTATCTTTTTGGGCTGCTAGTGTTAATAATACATAAGTATTTTTATTTCTTTCGTATATTAGAGTATATTACATTCGTAGAAATTAGAAAATAAACTTGAAAAAAAAACGATAAACTTGAAAGTTAAAAAAATCAATAAATCACAAGTAGCCCTGACTTTTTTCTAGATGTTGTATGTTGCTTATATCTGCACTTCTATGATCTTTCACTTTTGTCTTCTTACTGCTGTAGAAATAACTTATGCAAAAAAGAAAAATTGATCGTTATTTGCGCTAGCTTTGTGCTTTACATGTCGTAGCTAATAAACGTTTTTGAAATGCTAACTATCGCGCCGAGGGGACTGGCGGGTGCGATCAACGCCGTGCGTCATTCGCGCGTCGCCCGTAACCCCCCGTCTCCTTCGATGCTGCCTCCGTACATTTGTCTTGTTGTTACAATTTTATAAATGTCCCGGCGTTGCTCACGCCGATGGTAAATAAGATAAACGACGCATAACGACGAAAGTTGAAGCGGGACAGCGGAGCCGGAGGTGGCATCGGTGGCGCTTACCCATACTTTACGTGTTTTGTGTTTAACGACGGGAGTTGTGGTTTTGCAAGAATGTGAGCCTCTCTCTTCTTCCCCTCTTAAACGTCTCTTGGTCCTATTTTTAGCATGACTGTTCTCGTATCAGTTGATTCCTCGTTTGCTACACAAATTAAACGTCTTGACAAAATTAATAACCAAAATTAAACTCTCGAACAAACGATTATACATTACACACACGTTGTTTTTAAATTTCTATTGTCTCGACAGAAATGTTATAAAATTTTGTTTTTGCTATCAACTGGACATTAACGTTTGTAAAAGAAAGTAACTCGTTGTAAACACTGAAAAGCATGAAGTACAAAAGGAAAAAAAACTGAATTTATAAATTAAAATGTGTACACGTAATGAAAGAGTGAGAAGTATCAAAGTCAGTGAGATTGTTGTTTTGCACATGAAAATGACAGCTCTCGCGCTGGAGCTCGACCAGCTCGCTATCACGAGAGGTACAGAGCTACACTATGAGGGATCCGCGGCTTCTCCAACGGGACAAGGTAAAAGCATTGCATTCTAATCCCGCGCTCAATCTGTCGCTCTTTATATAACCCCCCCCCTCTCTCTCTCCCCACAAAATTCGATCTGCCTGTCTTCTATCGCATTCCCCGCCCGCGTACGAATTCGCCGGATGCATCCGCATGCGTTGCGCCGCGACGCTCATCGATTTTCTATAATAAACCGCGCCGACTACTCTTATTTTTGCGCAAGCTCGCAGGATTAATACTCGCGCTGTCCGATTGCGCGAGTAACAAATATGATAATGCGCTTACACCGATCGCTACTGTAACCAGACTACATCAATAATCGATCCTTTTTTTTTAAACTATGGGAAAGCTTGGTGCGATTTGTATCGTTGAGATATTTTTATTATGCATCATTACATAGGTGCTTCATCACGTTCAATATTTATCTTTTTTATTTGCTTGTCATTATATTACAAAGCGTTTCGTATAAAGCTGATTTATTTTTGTATCGATTTTTTTTGTATACATTCGCATCCGCTTTTTCCAATGTTTCTTTTTTTTTCTTTAACCATCATTAGCGTACAATTATAACATTCATTGCTGCAGAATAACATTGCATAAGTACATAAACATTAACATTCTTGAAAGTACAATCGGGAAATTATTTACCTTTATGATCCAATCCGTTCCATCGGATAAAGATTTTTATCGTCAATTAAGTTAAAATTACATTTCAATTAACAACTAAAATTATATTTAAATTCAAACTTAAACGATTAATTAAAATATTGACAAATTTATGATGCATGTATTAATCAATTACTGATCAAACCGAATAACCCATGTGAACATTAAACGAGTACAAAAATAAGTTTGCAACTTTGAAGAAAGCTCGATTGTATTTTCACGTCACCGCAAGACCGATGACACGTAAAGATAATAGACTAGCACGAACATTGAGATTAGCGCTGTATAGCGCAAAACGTCTTCGGCTCTCCGGCCGCTCGAACTCGCCTATGCTAACGCTTTCATTCCAATTCAGGGACCAATGATGTACAACCCCGTGGACTTGAAGGATCGATCGCAGAAGGGCCAGGCCCGCAGCAGATACCCGCCGCGATAAGTGGCGGAAGGAGGCTTCATCCTCGCGCTCGGGACAACGACGAAGCGCCCGCCGGCGTCTTGCGGAGCCCCTCGAGGAGGCACCACCACCACCACCACCACCGACGTCACCACCATCATCTGCGCACACACAGACACACGACCGAGGATCCCACGACGCTGGCGCGCGTGCACTATATTCTATACACGCGCGGCTGGACTGGCGCGCCCGAGGGGCGTAAAATCGGGCACGCGCCCCACTGCATGCAATAACGACGTCTGTTTTTATCCGGGGTATACCGGCGCTTAATAATGCATCGCGAGCGATTTTTGTATTGCGACAGGCGTGCAATTGTTTCCTTCCTAGCGCCTCGTCTCGTACGGAGGGAGAAGACACAAGGAGGGGATTTTTCGCGAAGTGCATTTTTTCTTTTTTTTTTAAGTAAAGAAACTTATTTCTTTCCGCTTTGTTTTGTCCGGACTGTTCATTGTAACTAGTTCATCATAGTCCTTTCCGTGTTTTTTTTCCTTCGCGTCTGTTACGTACGCGTTTCTTTCTTCATTCCTGCTGACCGAGAGTACGAGCGTCATTAGTTGCCTTTGTTCGCCCGCACGCATGAGCGACAAGCACCCGTGTGTACGCTTTCGACGATAAAATAAAAGTGAGAGTGATAGAGGGATAGAAGGAATGAGGTAGGCGTCAATAGCGAATCACATTAGATAGAATACCGGCGATAGCGCCGCGAAAACGAATTCAAGTATCGATATACGGGGTTAGTAAGATTTAAGGTGATTTACAGATTTGTTATATACTTACTATATAAATATATATATATATATAAATACTAAAGTATATTGAAGAGTGTCCGGGATGTGGAGCGTGCCGTGTGTGAGAGCCTGATTTTATACGTGCAAGAGGAATTAGATGATTTCGCGGAGTTGCCCAATTTTCCTTCGCGGCTAATACCGATGCGCGAGGGTGCCGGCGACTTATCCCTATAATAGTCGCGCTTTTATTTTTGTTCGCTTAGAGCCACTAGCACCGTCAGTTCATCTTCGGCATCGCCGACGAATGAATTTTCTTTCGCAATACAGTTTTTAGCGTCACATACTTCTTTCGTACAAACGACGAATCTTTTTCCATCCTCACAAGTAGTCGTGAAAATTCCATTGTTTTAAGAATCAAAAGTGTCAGGCATTACAACTGCAAGTAGACTTAAGACTCTCGCAATCGTAGCTCCGTAGATTAAGTTCGTCGCTCCGGAGTAATGACTTCCAAAAGTATACCCTGGGTCGCTTGCCCGTATGCAGCGCCAAGTCGGGGGTCGTGTTGTTGAGGCGCGAGCGCAACGCCCTTGCGAAGCGAACGTGGAATACGAAAACCGCCTTTTATAGTGATTCATTCACAGAGGGTACCGATAGGAAGAAAAATATTAATTGGAAATTCATCGTCTTCATTTTTAATCTTTAGTCTTTGGAGCGAGGCGAATCGGAGCTGGTTCACGAGTATATCCTGTTCGCGGATAATAGTACCGTTACTTTCCATTTACTGTATGTTTTTTTTGGTATATAATGTTTAATTTATGTGTAACCGGCGTTTTCCTTGTTTATGAGCAAGCGAGAACAGTGGCGAGGAGCTTACTTTATGGGAATTGAAGAAAATTATATGTATATTAGTGGAGGAGTGAGAGCGAGAGAGAAGAAGTTATTATAGAATTCAGAGATTTTTGGTTTATGTATGAACTTTTATTTTATTATCGTCACATTATTAGCGCAGAAATCATGAAAAATCATTGTAAATAATTAGATAGATTACCTTGCAATTATCTCGAAGTATTTCAAGATCTAAACATCTTATTTGATATCAGTGAATAGATAAATTGTTATTGAGTTTTGGATAAAGACATTTTGATATCGTATACATATACTAATATTCATAAGATCCAAAACAATAATCGTGAGAGTGAATTTTTAAAGCTTGACATTCAATAAAATTGTAGTAATAAAAGCGTAAAACCAATTTATGATGTATTTAAATGTATTTTTTTCTGGCATGTTCCGTAATTTTATTTGGTCTTGTTAAATTGCGTGTAGATTTGTAAATAGTCAGGTATTCAATATTCAAAGTGAATCTTGCATATTCCAAACATAAAACAAAAATTATTTTTAAGTATTTAGTTACAGCTGTTAGTTCCACTTTATTTTATTAGTTCACATGCATTGAAGGCAAAAAGAAAATCTTAAAAAAAATATCAAATTCAAATATACAACAAAATTTTACTAGAAAGAAAGAAAATATCTCGGTCGTTTTTTCAGATTGTTCAAGTGCGCAAGAATAATCTAAGATTGTCACTTGCTCTCGCATCGTTTATTTACTCTCAAAGCTGAATGTAAATTTACTGCGACTGATGCTCGCGGCAGAGATGAGGAAGGGATTGAATTGCACTGTAAGCAAGATGAAACTGGGAAGAAAGTTCGAAGGAGTCTGAGGAAGCGGGAATCGCATGCAATTGATGTAGCCGAGTCCTCCTCAAGGAGGCTCGCGACCGTGATAAGTTTGTAAAGAAATAAAAAGAAAAATAATAAGTCCGAGACGTAGGATAATGAATGTGAACGGGATTCTGGTGTTGCGTATAGCGTTAAAGTTGAATCGAAGTATTATGTATGTTGTGTATAGGAATGGTTTTATAAAAGCGATGTACTTCGGCTTGAGATGTATCATATTATACAAGATGTTACGAATATCGCTCGACTCGCGACCCGCGGTACACGTGTTCAGTGTCCACGAGGCGCGCGAGCATCAAGTTATTATAATTATCTGTATGATTCTTGAATAAAAGCTAAATTAAACATGTACCTGTCAGTCCGTTTTTATTTGCTCCACCGATAATTATTCCATTTACTGTTAAATAAATGAATTTTTTTTTATTCGTCGGGGAGGAGAAAAAAGTACCGGTCAGGTATGAAATATGCATGTTCGTAATCTATAGAGGATCGATAGTGAAGGAACCAAGTCCTTTGTAAACACATTACAAATCCCATTATGCATGTGTAAGATATGCTCGCGTGATACTGTCGCGTATGTTCGTTAGTAAGGTATTGTTAAAACAGCATATTTTCGGTGTAAAAGCTTTTCAAATTACTTTGCATTAATTTTAATCTATTTTTAGTAAAATTCTTCCATTTCTAATAGGCGCAATTGAAGGGTTGTATAAAAATGACATGACTTTCGACTAACTAAGTAAAATAATTACGTTCATTCATCTGAATACAATTACTATTATTGAACCGTCTGCATTAAATTATTCTGCCCAGTCAGTAAAAATCGATTTTCTTGTCTCCCAAACCATTATGTGAAATAGCCTTTGCTCGAGATGGTAATTTCTGATATGTATAATTTGACTATAATTATCATTACTTGCTTTATCAATCTTTTAAGAGATTACCATTTTTTCTTTTCTAAAAATAACAATAAAACAGATACTTGATGTCAAAAGTAAAGTAACTTTTGACATAAAAAATTATTTTGTTTTCATATTCTATACTTAGGTATTTTACATTATTGATAACTCTCTTTTTTAGTTCTCGTGTGCTTTCAAAATTTCTTACTGGTAAGCGTTTTTAAAAGCCTTAAAAAGTTATTTAATAAATACTCATGCCGTGAAAAATTCAGTTACTTTGAAAGGACTTTCCCGGATGCGACAAGCATCGCACCTGTCACAGCGCATCTCCTTACGAGGCGCGAAAATGCAGTGAGACATTTCAGAGATGGCTTTGGCCAGACAAAAACGTACGTCCCTTATATCTGTGTACTTTTACATATTTTTGCTTTCTAAATTCTGTATTATATCCATCTACGTCATCACATTGGTTCATTTTTGTTAGACAGTAGTCAGTACTGCATGTATATTTCCGAAAAAATTACGAAAAATTTTATTGTTTTACAATTACATTCCATTTAAAAGCTGTATATTTATTATTTACGCACATAAATAATTAATTTGCGTTTAGCAGAGATTTTTTTATTTAATTCTATTAATCAATAATAACATAATATTATATAAAAATGTAGAAAAAAGAAAATTCGTATTCGGGAATTTCGATTCCAAGAAAGGGCGATGCTCTTTAGCGGTGGCGGCGGTGCCCGACAACCAAATGTCCCCTGAGTGCTTGAGAGGTCGCGTATCAGTCTAGCGGGGCCCGCCACCCGGTAACCAATCACAGAGCTCGGCTGAGTGGAGGGGAGAGGACGAAAGCTTCCTCCCGCGATCTGTTTTCGCGTCTAGACGCGCCATTTGGTTACTGGCGATCGGAGCAACTGAACGAACAAGTGTATAGCAGCCAGGAGGAAGGAAGGGTTGCGGGGTTCACTGTTTTTGCTCCCAGACTAAAATGTAAGTCTCATATATAGTACTTTTAGATTTTTTGTTTTTTATATTCGAATTTTATACGTACACCTACAAATCATGTTGGTTCATTTTTGTTAGTCAGTATTCAGGACTACACAATTTTCTTTTTTCGATAAATTGCAAATTTGGTTGTTGCAATTACGCATATATCTAAGAGCTGTAATTATTAGATTTAAATTAATTTATACGTTTAACAGGAAATGGTTTACTTAATTCGATTAATCAATAGTAAAAAACAATATAAAAATGTAGAAAAACATTTACATTAACGTTGCAGTGAAAATAATTTTGATAATTCCAAGAAATGGCGTCGCACCTCGGCGGCCCCAGGTACCAAACGTCCCTTGAGTGCCTGAGAGGTCGCGGATGAGTCTAGCGGGGCCCGCCGCCCAGCAACCAATCACAGCGCTCGGCGGTGGAGAGGGGATAGGGCGGAAGCTCCCGCTTTTTTTCGCGAAGATTCGGCATTCGGTTATCGGCGATTGGAGGAAGAGGACGACGGAGTCCATTGCTGTTGCTTCAATTTGAAGCTCGTGAAAGGTTACGAGTGCATCTCGACGCACATCGCACCGATGGCGAGTGGACTCCTAATAGCGGAATCTGGGCAGAAGCAGGCGATGGCAATGGGGCTTGACGGCGCATCCAGCTTCATGTCGCGTGTGAGTACATTTTTATGTCCCTTCTGTAAGCTGGGTATAAAAGCATCGTGATACTCTATACTTATATCTTAGTTTCACGTTTCTCTTTGTTTTGTAACGTATGCCTAAATATTACGGCGATAAAAGTCACGATCACCAACACCAGCAAACTTATTTAGTTTCTATAACCTGAACGCTGTGCTGTTCAGTATGAAGAAAGTGTGTTTATCTATTGAAGAATCATCGACGCATAAAAAAGCCAACTATATTTAGTGCCTTATTAGGCAGTGAACGCGATCTTCCGAAAATCGCGAAAGCTGGCGGAACTACATCAGCGGCGGCCGCCGGGAGGAACTTTTATCAGCGCTCGGTGGCGCGCAGGGGGTTGGGGGCGGTAGGGCGCGCGACGGTGTAGATACGGGAAAAGCCATGGAGGTCCTCGGGGCGCCTGCGCGGCACCGGAGCCTCGGGGGGCAGGTGTCGGCGGGGATTGGTCGGCGGCGCGGCGGGCTGCCGCGCCGTTTGAAATTCAATTGCCAGGGGCTCTCGGCCGCCGGCGGGAGGGTGAGAGCGAGGCTACGCCGCGGCCAGGCGTCAGTTAGTGCAGCGAAGGCGAGCGCCCCGGAGCCGCTATGAGCCGCCCGCAGCCCGGTAGTTCGTCGCGACCGGCCTGACTTGCAGTCGCGCGCTCGCTTCGGTTACTTTGTTTTCGTTTTTTGTTCGCGTTCTCGTTGTCGCCGCGTTGACGGTGCTCGCGGTGATCGTTCCTCCGGGCAGTGATAGTTGCGGTGCGCGAGAGGATGAGGCTCGGCTGGAGTGCGTCGTAGCCGCTCTTCTTTTTTGCACAGTGAGTGTGATCGGGTTGAGCTTTGCGCGAGTGGTGCCAGAGGTGGTCGAGCCACAGGAGAGATGGCTGCGGCGACGAGGGCGATGCCAGCCATCAGCTGACGGATAAACACTCGGGGCTCTAACGCGATCGACGGCCTCGAGATCGCAGGTGATTTGTCATTTCATTTTTGGCACGAATTAGGCGCGTTCGTCTGTTTTTGAGGGACACGACGCGTGGGGCGATCCGTTTTGATAGAGCGCAGAGTGCGAAAGTCACGTCGTACGGTGATCGATTTACACGTTGACGTTGATGACCACGATGACTCGACGATTGAAATTTTGATGTGCTATGTCTAATGGTTTTATGTGTTTTATCTGTTACCTGTTGTATATAAAATATCGTGTGCTATTCATCTCTGACTATGAGACTTTTATGGAACTATTCATGAGCATGAATTATGAAAATTGTTTTATTAATGCAGTGATTAAAAGTGATAATAGTGATTTTGTTATTAATTATACTGATTCATTTAACAAATTAACTTTTTTTAATAACTTTTAATCATTTTTTTAATTACATTTTATAAAGTATTTTTTTATTTTTTTAATTGTTTTGAATAAACCTGAACGTTTGGGTATATTTTGAATTTGAACAATTCATTTAAATATTCCACAACATTTTTAAATCAAATTATCGTTAAAAAGTCACTAATAATTCTAATCACTGCATTTATCAATTTCCACAGTTTTTACATATTCACATCAATGAGTCTTCAGCGAAAAGCAAAAACGTATGGTACACAATGTATGTTATCTGCAACTATTAAAAAAGTACGCTTATCAGCGTAAAAAAAAGTATAAGCAGCGACTTTTAGTGAGAAACTGATTATTTCTTCCACCACCATGCGTGGCATTCCCTCCGCTCTCTTCTGTCGCTTCCGGAACCGCGGCTCGCGGCGTTATCTGGTCGCTTGGGCGCGCGCGGCCTGTCCAACCTGTTGGAACAGCTGTATCGATTACCCTCGGCTCTATCTGCCAGCTCTCTCGGACCGCCGCGCGAGCCGCGGCCTTATACCCTCGCGCGCGTCGCCGAGGATCTCTCGCCTCGCGGATTAAAGGATTCGACCCTAAGAATGTCAAAGTACCACGGGGATGAACTGGCCCCCCGCGGCGCCGCATCGCGTTTCCCGGAATTGATAGCGTCTGTCTCGACGGATAATCCCGCCCGTTTGACGTCGCCCGCGCTCGCGCGGACCTATACAGCGGAGCTTTCGATTTGATAGTGAATTTTATCTTCGCCTTTAGTTTCAATCAACTGTAATTGGTTGTGTTATCTTATTTGCTTCTTTAATTGTTGCTTCATCGAAGAACGGTGAGAATTGTTTAATGGATTTTCTTCTTTGTTTTAAAAGCAATTTTCGCGGAGACTTCTTTTCGGTGTTTCTTTTGAGCAGAGCGATGAAAGATCGATGTGTTGCTGAGCTATTTATAAGCCCGGCGTGACCGGGTAAACGTCGGCCGGAGTTTTCGTCAGATTTATGACGTTCAAGGTAAGGCGCAGTAATGACTCCCGTCTGGCCACCCGGTCTGCGATAAAATTCGTGTCACTGTATAATCCTTTACCTCCATACCCCTCGGCCGGTAACTCGAGTACAGCGGCGCCGAAATAAAATTCATATAAAAATGTTTAATTCAGAGGGAGGTGAGGGGGGAGGGAGGGTTCGAGTGGCATCTACATAATGCGAGGTAAAAAAATCAATGCTCCGAGCGATTTTCGCTATCTATCCACCCTCTCTCCCCCCTTAATTGCAGTCGATGCATAATTTACCGTAGCGCAAAGAAGCTCCTCGTCGGGCTCTTGATGAATTAAAGCCGCCTATAAGCGAGGAATCTTCCGAATGAATGGAATTTTTTTTTCCTCCTCTGCGAAAGAGCCGAGAGGGTCCCCCGTCGAAGCACCGCCGGGCTCGGCAGGTATAGCGAGCAGCTTCGCCGGATGAAAAAGCGGCTGAATTTACGTAAGCTATACGAGCGAGGGAAATGAGGATTAGCCAAAAGTGATTTCTCATCGCGACGGCACCGTCTCTCCCCTTATTCCCCCCTTTCGCTTTCTTTTGAGTTTAACATACACCCCCCGTGAAATCCAGCCGCGATAAAGGTCCGGTACGCTGTAAAACAGAAGCGGCGCTGGTTAATGTATATGAAGTGGATGGATAACACCGTGCGGAATTTCGCGTCAGCGATCGCGGCACCTCAGTCCTGTGAGTCGACGGAAAAAAATGCACTGGACTGAGGTAATTCCCTTTCTCGTGAGTTGTCGATTTTCCTGGGTAGGCGTTAGGAAAAGACGCGGACGTTGGTCATTCTTTTCTTCGTGCGATAAACTTAACTTCTTGTTTTTGAACCGTCGTTAAATATGGTTTTAAGTAGTTTTGAAAGTTTGTTTTTAATGGAGGAAAAATTACGAGATTTTAATTGGTAATTGGCAACATCATTTTATTTTACTTCGCAAATGATCGCCCGCTGCAAATGCGGCGTTAAAAATATACGATTCTTTGTCTCAGTAATAAAATAACGCAAAAGCGTAGCGTAATATACGTCGCGCATACCGCTATCCAAAATTCAATAAAATGAAAACGCAGTAAAATCCCCCTATAAAAATATTACATCCTTTATCCTCGTACGAGTGCGTAATCACGGCGGAAAAGGCAAAATATACCTCTGCTAATTCTCGCGGGTATTATTCGACGCAGAACAAAACAAAACGTAAATGCGTGCAAGTGCAGACCGATCCTGCGGGTAATCATTGGGAATCGCTGGAAAAAAACGCGCGGCCCACGCGCATACTCGGGAAATGAAAATTTTCAGTTGGAGCCCACTCGACTTCGTTACAATGGGAGTTAGTGTCGCGGCGGCTTCGCAATAACCCGTCGAGAGGCCGTAAAAGCGCGGTAACGAATGTGCACGCGCTGCCGGAACAATCGTTAAACGATCGCAGCCGCGCCGCGCGTCCCAGCGCGTTAAATCCGAAATCGCGCTCGTGAAAAGGGCGCGGGAGTACCCTAGCGGCTCTTCAGCGGGCTCGTGATTGCGCAAAACGAACGTTTCCTGGGAATCGCGATTTCTCGGTGAGATAATGGACCGCAGATCGAGTCTTTTTTTAAGATAGCGCTGTCTGGGTATTTGGATTTATTGAGGCGGTAAAGGGGTATGAACTTTCACGTTATTTGAGAAAATTCGATTAGAAACAATATTAATCGCGTATTATTTTTTTGAGCAAATAAACGTTATATTTTTAAAACTTTTATTTTCTTACTAATAAAGAAAGTTTACGTTATAATACATACGTCTGACTGAATTCGTCTGTTTCTACTTATCGCACGCTGCAGCATAAAAGGCCGTCAAATACGAGTTGAATTGAATTTTTTAGTTTTTCTGAATTATTTAATTAAAAACGCGTTTTTGAATGTACGAATTAAAAAACCATCCCTGTTTTAATTGCGAATTTTTTATGCTCTAGTAACGAACTTTGTTAGAAATGGTAGGTCACGCACCTCAAAATGCAGCATCCGTCTCATTAAAAAAATTCCATTCATTATAATGCACACAACATAGAAGGCAGCCTCCTTCGCACTTAAACGATTAATTAACGAAGACCCAGAGACCCGCGCGCATAAACCCTGCAGCCCGCCTTGCTGGCGTACGAAAAACATTGGAAAACCACTTAGATCGGCCGGATGGTTCGGCGGAGCCCGCGTCTCCGCACTGCGCGTCCATTAGCCGCCGCATTCCCACGAGGGTACGCGGGCGAAAGGCAAAGGCTCCGCACCCAGAGGCTGCGCTTTGTGCGAGCGCCCGGCCCGATGCGCTCGCGGCGGGCGCAAATAGCCTTGGCTCGCGCGCGCACCAGCTAATGGATCGGCCGGATGCGCGGGCGCACCTGTGCGCCGCTGCACTGTACCGGGGATTTTCGCCTCAATCGAGTTTCGGCCGCGTCTTTTCGTGGGAAGCCTGCAGTGCGTCGCCCCGCGGCATTAAAGTTCGCGCGAAACAGTCGCCTGCCTGCGACCGGTTCCAAAGACCGTTAACCGTTTTAATTCCCGCGTTGATGTGTGCAGTACAGCCCGAGCACGCGTTGCAGGAAGCTCTCTGGGAGGTGGAGGCTGGGCGACATCCGCGCGAAAACGCTGCACTGCACGCGCAACAAGTTTTCGCGCTGAATTCACTTTGTTGCTCGCGGAGTTACGCCCGGCTTAATGGCTTTTGAGGACTCTATTAGACTTACAAAGGCAACTTTTTTCCTAGGCGGGCGTTACGTTAATGATTGACGTCGACTGGGGAGAGATTTGGATTCTGGCGGGAATAGAGCGTGAATTTATGGACTTTAAGAACACATTTTCTCTGTTATCGAAGTTAGTAGTTTTTGAATTGTTTATTGATGATACGTTTTTAAGCGAATGGAAGATACAAATGAAGCGATGATCTATACGGTATTAAATCAAAATTGATGGCACATTAATTCGATGCTGTTTAAGAGAATTTATTAAAAAAAGAGGATATCGCATCGGAGAAGAATAATGGGGTAACTTATAGATTTGGCGATACCCGCGCGATAGCGCTTGTTATGTACAGCTCGGAAGACGTAGTTCGCTTGATATATATATATATACATGGTGATGAAGCTTGACTGAGGGATGGCAGATACAGATTTAAGAGTCCTCGTGAAAAATGCGCCGGGGGTGCTGATTATCTTCCGACCGTACGCGTATATATTGCGAGCATTTCCAAAGCCCATTTACGGATAACAGAAAGCAGCTGAAACTTTAATCTTCTTATAGCGCACAGACTGTAATCAGTCGGAAAATTCTTAATTAAAAATTTCATGAACGGCTTATTACGAACCAATTCAATTTGCTCCCTAAATTTTTCTTCAAAACTTCCTCTAGGATCGTACTTAATCAAATTTTTCAAAACTTGAAACGATTTTTTTCTTCCAAGCCGTAGGCGCCAAGTCACTCTTACTACTTGTTGTTTACAAGTTATAAACTCGCTTTGGATGTGCAAACTTTTCACCTGCTTACATGCAGGTAAATCGCGTCCGAATATTTTATCTGTATTCTAATAATAGCTTATTCGCGAGGGCGAGGGTCTCTTGCGCTTTCCTTGCTATTTTTGAAACTTGACGTCTTGGAAATTTTGCGCGCTTTAAAATATTTGCGGGATGAAATGGAGACTTCCGGATTCCCGCATAATTCAACAAGCAGCACTGTCGGCTAAAGGCTTTGTTTCACCTGGGTGACTGATGGTTGAAAAACGTCACGAGTTCTACAGGACGCGCCACTCTTCTTGTTTTCGCATTATTAAAAGAATTAAATAACGACGTCAGAGTGATAGATGAGCGCAATTTTTAGCCGGTTGAACCGTCGGTCTTTATCTTCTTCTTTGAACAATTGATGCGGAAACTGTCGTGAGTGTAATTCTGTTTAAAATCGTGACTATTACAATTCTTTGCACTACATTTTAAAAACGCGGTAAAAACAAATTAATTTCGCTTATAAAACAAAGATTCACTTTGAAAACATTTTTTAATAAAATAAATTTCTAGAAAAATATTTTATGAGACCATTTGATGATGAAATAAATAATTTAATTAAATAATAATAATTTTAATTCATAAATATGGTAATTAAAGAAAGAAGTGCATTACGCATGATGAGTCTGACAGGATCGGAGCTTTTACTACTTGCCATATGATTTTTATTTCCTCGTTAATTTATGTGACCGGCTTAGCGTGCGCCTGGGTATGATTAATGGGATTATCTATGTCGGACTAAGAAACTTTATACAACCATAATTCTTCGTGTGCATAACGCAGGCCAACAGTGTAAGTAGAAGGCGCAGATGTATAATAGAATTGTGGGTGCAGTTAGTGTAATTTACAGAGCTGGGCCAGCCACTTGGAATACGAGATTTGATTTTCATCAGGATCTAAAGCAAAAATATTTTAGCGTTTCAGCAAACACCTGTGCTTCTTTAATAAACAAGGAGGTAATTAATGAAAGCGGCTGCGAGCTTGAAAGGCCCTGCGTCATGCTTACGTGCTAAGCAGACGCTTTGTAATATGCATTGTCAATTATTTTGTAATTAGGAAGTAATTACAAAATATGCAGTTCTCAGGGTGCATATACAATACAAATAATTAAAATGTCATGATAATTATTATCGATTGACTTTAATTAACGCAATTATTAATTCCTCCATAAATGCTATATAAAATATTTATTTTAACAAGCCTAAAAACTACCTAACCCATGGGAGCTAAAAGCAAGCACATGACTTAACTACCTTTTTATAACCCTTATATTTTTGCGAATTTCTACCAATAATCATCATATAATGTACAGATATTGTTATATATATAAATTTTAAATTGTTCTAAAAAAGAGATGGCTTTTTCCTTAATAATATGACGGCAGACCAAGAGTCGCTATTGATACCGGGGCATCATTAGCGACTCATTTCCGTCAGAGTATCTCGTGGAATAAGTTGCTGGTGTTGGAGTCGTGACTTTCGGGCAGCGATGTTCGCTGCATCAGATGTATGTAACAATTTATTCCCTCCAAAATAACTAGACTTTCCAGGCTCACGCAGTAATGGTTGATTCGGCCCTTGCAGGTATTTCATGGCTCCTGACACTGGTAGCCAGGTGTTTGAAGGAGCTAGGCCACTGTGAGAAGACTTCTTGAAACTGTGTCGAGGATATATTTTCTTTGGTGAGTACCTCCAGTGAGTGGCCGTGAAACTAAGCTATAACCTCTCATATTCCCGTCCTATCCATAGTAGCTCCCAATATAGTGTATCCCAAAGTCCTAAACGTAAGACATTGTATTAATGCTTTTTTGCTTCATCCTAGGTGTTTGCGCAAGGAAGTACCTACTTCTCTAATGCTAACTTGTTGTGTTGGCTACTGCAGCTGTCATTGTTTTTTTATCGTGGGAGTATTCCAGGCGCTCCGCGATGCTTACATCCAGCTCTTCTTCAGAAAGTCGTCGACTGATCGTGCCCTTATCGTATTTCGGAGCTCCTGACAACTGTTCAAGAGCACTTGGAATAGCCAGGCTAATTGCCAATAGACAACTTGGAATCCTTTGCGCCTTGCCTACACTTTCCTTGGTAAGTCCCTCTAGTGAGTAGCCCATAAATCTAATGTATACCTTCCGTATTATTCCCATCCTATCCAGTAGCTCCTAATGTAGAGTGCCCCAATGTCCTTGATGTTAGACGTTGCATTAATTCTTTTTTGTTCCATCCTAGGTGTTTACGCAAGGAGGTAACATATTGTTGAAGAAATATCTGGTCTCTAGGCATACTCTAGACTACGTGGTGCTTTCATATAACCTGCTCTTCTTAAGACAGCCGTTGGCTGATTGCGCCCGATCGATTTTAGAGCTTATCACAGCTGTAGTCGAAGTACTTGGAGAGGCGTTGATGACTGCCAAAAAATATCTTGGAATTTTGCCTAGCGAGAAGATTTGCCTTGGTGAGTACTTCTAGCGAGTGACCTATAAGACTAATGCAGAACCTCTCCTTTACCCGTCCCATCCAGTAGTTCCCAATGTAGTATGTCCTATAGTCCTAGATATTTGACTCTGTGCTAATGATTTTTGTGCCATCCTAGGTGTTTTCGCAAGAAGCTTGGTATTGGTTCGACCGCAGCTGGTCACTGCTGTTGGCAGGAAAACTGTCAAGGCGCAATCTCGCTTCAACAACATCCAAGTCATTAAGAAGTCATAGGCTGATTGTGTCCTTATCGTATTTAAAAGCTCCTGACATCTCTAATTCGAACCTTCATTATTTTTTCCTAGGTGAGTACCACTAGTGAGTGGCCAAAAAGACTTAATGATCAACCTCTCCTAATCCTGTCCCAGCCAGTAGCTCCCAATGTAGTGATTCCTAAAGTCCTAGATATTAGAGGCTGTATTAATGCTTTTTGTGCCATCCTAGGTTTTTGTCCAAGAAGAAAGCTACTTTTTCAACATATACCTACTGACTTGCTGGTTTCGTCACTCGTTGAAGGCGTGATTTGCTTCAGTTACTCCAGGCCTTGACTTGCTTCAGTTACATTACAGTGCTCCATGACTACAAAACAGCGTGATAATTATTGGTGTAAGTGGACAAAAATATTATAAGGGTTAATAAGGTAGGGTGTAAGTTGTGCGCTTGCTTATAACACACAAGGTTTAGGCTTGGTAAAATTCATACATTATTGTATGCAGCGGTTTAGAGAATTATTACATAGCATATTTCATATTCTGGAGGCTACCGAGTGCTTCATTGATGAGTACACACGAGTGGTCTGGGATGAATGGCCTTCAGTTTTGAAAAAAACATAAGCTATTATAATTAGAAGAGAAAATTTTGAAATTTTTTTTCAGAATTTGTTCGCTATTTTTATATGAATCACGAATATTTTATGTATAATATAAGTTTGGGGTGGGAAGAATGTTTATTTACTTCTCTAATATTAATATTTGTATTTAAGTAAACTACCTTTAAAAATCTCGTTTAACTTAAAAAGATTGTCTTCTAATCTGGAGATTATTTTTATATTATGTATTTTCATATATTTATATTATTTTTATGATTGATACTGAATTGCACTTCTTATTTTCATTCATTACTGACAATTTTCACTGTTTCATATTGTGCTAATTTTTTTGTTTGTTCATCTTTTTCAAAAGATTATCTTGCAAAATTAGGAGGAAACTGACTTTTTTTTCTTTTTTTTTCAAAACGCTTTTGTGTTGAAACATATGCTAAATACCTAACTATTTTCAATTGAGTAAAGGAATTCAAACTCCATTTTTCGCATGACTAAAAATTTATTTATTTATTGATTTTAAATTTTACGGGCGTAAGCCCTTTTACAAAAAGAAATACAGTGTTTGGTGGAAAAAGCAAGATTAAACATTAATCAATTTAATGAACTAAAAATAAATTCTCTAATTGCATTTTTAAAACGCCCAATAGAATCTATTGCTAATAACATGAGTTCGGCTATTCTACAAATTTGATAAATATACCTACCAAATTAATATAAAACAAATCGAAATTGTAAACCGAAGCAGGTATATGCAAAACGGATTTTTATAAAAACGTATTGAGAGAATGATCTTTTTATTTGAATAGAATCGTATGTTTAATCTCGCAAGGTCAACGAACACCGTCCCCACTCGGAGATTAATAAATTGATCCCACTCGAGCTCTGCGTAAACTTGTGGGTAGGCTTGAGACAGACCATTATTTATAGCCTCGCGGGTTTCTCGGCGCTCTCCCTCTCTCTCTCCCCAAGAAGAATAAAATTCAAAAAAAGCCTTTCCGAAAAAAATTTCGCGAAAAAAATACGGCAACAAGTTGAGAGCATTGTACACGCCGAGAAAAAATTTCTGGCGGATCGGCTGAGGGTGCGGAGCCTGTCACCACACTCGAAACATATACGCGCACGCACCTGGCGTTAATGACTATGGAAAAGTATTTCCCGGGGCCGTGGCGCACAAAGGCCGGGGCGCCGCTTTGCCCGGCGTCAAAGCCGCCCCAGTCGTCTTGAGCGCGACGCTCGTTAGCCGACCGTTTCGCTCTCGATCGCGGCTAAGAAAATACACTAGGACAGTCGCGAGTCAGCCTCCCCCCCCTTGCACAAAAAGTCCTTTCTCATCTTTCTCCATCTCGCTCGAGGTCCTTCATTTTTTTTGCGAAAGGGTGTATTTTTCTTTGCCACCAGTGGGTGGTCTACCTCTGCTATTGCGAGCTATTATTTTGGCTCTGCAGTATGCTAATTGAGACGGAGCCGCGTCTTTTGTGCCACTGACTTAATAAATGAGTTTATTTCAAGAAAATAAGAAAATAAGGTCCCCGCCGCGTTGTTTGAAGTCACTTTATTAAAAGGTCTTGATCTTTGCTGTGCAGCAGGTCTATTATTAGAACTCACGTAAAATTTTAATTAAAAACGTGAATGAATGATATCTACACAATTAATTCTGAAATCGTAATTCGTTAATCTGCTGTATTACCGTTAATTAAATTTTAAGTTATGTGTTGCCCTCTGCTCAAACCAATCGAGCCTTAATCCCATTATGCACATTAATTGATAACAGTCGCTAGATAAAGAAAAGAATTAAGTAAATGACATTAACATTCCTTCTCGAAAAAGGACAGTAAAGGTAGCCTTTTTTCCACATTGAAACTTTCTTACACCGCAGTAGACTCTGACCGCCACTCGCCTCCGGAGGAGAGTGTAGTGTAGTAGTCCCCCGGTGCGCGTGTCGCGTTCGAGAAAATTTACAAGAGATGCGTCCGGGCGATAATCGGGCACCCCCTTCTTCTCCCTTCCCCACCCCCCCCTCCCCTATCCCCGCAGCGAAACGCGCCTGGATAACATCTCTCTCTGCCGCCGCGAATTAGAGACAGCTCGGGACGCGCCGTGGTCTCGGGTTATTTATCATCTTCGCTTTAATTAAGCCAATCTTGACGCGGCGATCTTCGTGCTGGCTGATTCGACCATACGGCCGCTCCACTTTCTCTCTCCGCGGTCTCTTCACAGGTATAGTCGCGTACCCGCACTGAGGACGCTTCCGCTTTTCCTTTCTTTTTCTTTCGTGGGAAGAACTTCTGTCGGAGACGTGGCGTTCGGGGGATGGACAATTGATTGTCCAGTCCGGGCGATTTTTTTCCCGGGGGAGCTTGCTCTCGCGTGGCCGGTCAGTCGGCCGCGTAATCGGAGACGCACGCGGCGGGGCCCTGTTCGATTGCGCTCGCACTGCGAGTGGTTTTTTACATGCAACGAGCTGACCGCGATAACAACCAAACAATTTTTTTACACGCGATAAAGGGGAAAGCCTTCTTTTTTTTCTTTCCTCCTTTGCCACGTGTTTCGACCGTAATTTCCATGCACTTGTTAAGGGAATTCGTGGCGGCGAGTTGAGAGTAGGCAGGATCGTGCGGTTCTTTTTGGAGCGCCGCGTGACGCGATTGATCTGGGTGCCGAGGGTAAGACGAGCGAGGGAGGCCGCGACGCGAGATTCAATTTGGAAATCGGCGACCTCGATTGACGGTTCGCGTGTGCACGCAGAAGAGATGAGCTGTCAATCCGAAAACTTCGTCAACGCCCTGTCAACGAAGCCTGCTCGTGCGGTTTTGCCGCTCCGATGGAGCGATTAAACATTTCGTTACGCGCGTCGTTATTAATTTAATTTGTGATTTAATCTATAAATAACCAGATAATAAACGTATTCATCATTTTTGAAAAATGTTTAATGTTTTCATAACACTTAAAAAGCTTTTCAGTAGTAATAGTGGGTTATGAGGAGACTTTTATATTGATGCAGACAGTTCGTTTCAAATTAAATTAAATAATTGCATTTTTTTAAAGTTTAACACGCATTTATTCTGACAAAAATATTTGCACTTTTCTCAGCTATGGCATTCATCATAGTACAAATGCGTATAATTTCACGACTACCTCGAGGTTTAAACTTTTCCTCAGACGCCTCGCTCGGCGTCGATGAAAATACGTCAATAAATCGCCGCACGCGCCGATAAAGTTAAAAACTGCGAGTCGGATGTTTGACTTCGGTCAGCGGCGCGAATACGCGCGAAACATCGGCCGACAGCAAATTTTCCTCTTGAACATTGACGATTCTCGGTACGGAAAAGGCCGGGGTGGAGGGGGGGAGGGGGGCAAGAGGAGAAGGTAATATCCTCTGATGTCTGAGGCCGGCGTCGCCCGTAGCGCCGGTTTAATTGGAACTGGCGTTAGATTAACGCGCGTGTTGCGGCGTACGATGTAACGCGCCCGCGACGGCCGTCGCGTTCTAAAAACGATGGTCTCGTGAAAGAAAATTAAACGACGTATTAGCATAATCCCCGCGTGGCTCTACCATTATTGCTTGCGTGTTTTTTCAGCGCCAACAGCAGTCCCGCTAAACTCGCAATAATACGCAATTATCGCGGATTTATATTTTATTCCTCGGCAAGATTAACGGCGTGGAGATTGCTTTGTTCACAATATGTACCGTTCTATGAACTTTTTTTTTCTCATTGGAGCATGAAATATTGTACCTTATTTTTTACAAATACATGTATAATTCCACGAATCTCTATACGTATTTTTGATTTAATTTTATTTTGATACCGAATAGAGAATAATAAATCGTTTAGCGGTAGAGGCGGCTTCTAGTGCGCCGGAAATGTTTTAGCGTGCGTCACGGGCCAAACCTTTCAAAATTCAATCTCTCGCGTTTTATAAGTCCTTTATGCGCGCGCAAGCACATCATTTGCTCGGGCCGTACGGCGACGCGTGGACGCGTATAATACGCCGCGACGTCCGACCTCACGCTCCGCTCGAACTGCGGCGCTCGTCGCCCGGCCGACCGTAGCCGGAGCTTTTCACTGCGCGCACGGTCTTTCGTCTCCCCGACCAAAGCCGACTCGTCGAATCTGAATTCGCGAAAAGGCTCTTTCGGCCCGATTTTCCTCTTTCACAAAGTTTCCGCGCGCATTTTATGGTATACCCGGCGACTGGTCATGGATTTTGTCCGCTTTATTACGGAAAGTTTCTTGCCGCGTCCTGTATAATTTACCTGTTGCGACAGCGAGGGAGAGTTGCGCGGAGTTTCGCAGATGCGAAATGACTAGCGATCGCCGTTTATGCCATTAAAATATTTTAGCAACGCAAGTCGATTCAAGTATATAAAAAGAATCATTTAGATTACGGCGTGAAGTAGGATGTCTTTGAAGTTCAGGGGAGTAGGTTCCAGCTTGAGTTTTTAGATCAATAACCAGTGTCTTAAAGTACACAGGACTTTTGCAAAGTTTTAATGATCTTTTTGTTACTGTGAATGTAATGATCTTCTATTACTCAAAGGTAAATTTAGGTGTTATCAAATTTATAAGAAAATAAAAATACATTTAATAATCATTTCTTGCAAATAAATAAATATAGATGAAAAATAATTTTTTGTAACACTGGCACGATTTTCGTGGGTTCAAGTCTATAAAACAAGCCTAACATACTTCTTCTATAAATAGAGGGTAGTAAAGATTGTATTGCCTGCTATACTCCAAACTTTTTAAAATCAAAGAAATTAAGCTTGCAACGAAAATCAATATATACCTGTTACAAAAAATATGGTATGTACCTTTGATTTTTTTATGTATTGGCAGTACTCTGTCTAAAACAACCATTTTACAGTCCATATATTTCAGTATTGATCGATATTTACTATACTGTACTAAATTATATTCTTTGTAAAGTTACGGAACTAAAATAATTAAGTTATTAGGTTATCTAAAGCGATATCATTAAATGCTTTTAGTATACACTCGTATAATTTAAATTTTTTATAACAATCTTGTTGCGAAATCGCCAAGTGCGCAGGTAGCCCCAGTTACCTATCTCGGAAAAATGTTAATTTTCTTGACGCACTGAAAAGCCCGTCGACCTACGCTCCTCGGCACCGTGTACTCGCCCCCGCGTAAGCCTCCCAGTCTGTGCCACAAAGACTCGGAGCGGGACGCTCTCGCGTGCCCAGCGAGAAAACGCGCCTCACATTGGAGGGTCGGGCCGCTCTGCAATCAAGGCTTTGACGCGCGAGCCCGTGCGGAGCCCCGTGAACACGTATGGGCAATATCGAGGTGGGTATCCGAGGTACACGGGACTAAATTTACGAGAGCAGGCGCCTGCATCTTCGCGCATTCGCGCGGCGCAGTTTTCCACGCGGGGGCTGCGCTTAATTACGCGACCCGGCCTTGCCCACCGCGACGTAGCGTATACTTTCTCTTGAGCAAGGTATAGTCAGCGACTCAATCGCTGCAACTAAATTCCCTTGTTTAGATTCATGAGAGAAGCGAGGAGCTGCAAGTCGGCCGTGACGTGCATTGTTGGAGTTGTGTTGGACGCACCACGGTGAAAGGGTCAAGAATTACGCGCAAGGGGTTATAGTGCGCTAGGCAGTTTACGGTTTCGCTAGGGATTTTTAATTCCGGCACAATGTTTTAGAATAGAGTTTTAAAATATTCTTTTTAAGATAAATTTTGCATAAATTTTATAAATTGAATTTTTAAAAAGAATGTACACGTGTCTGCATTATAAATGTTTAATAGATGCTATAAATATGTGTCAGTAGATACAGCGGGAGTAGTAAGACTTTTCAAAGAATTTATTGGTTGGTAAATATTTTATTTTTTATTCGTGCCATTTATTTTGAAACTTTTTTTTATCCTCTATTAATGAAGAAACTTTTCAATTCGTGTAACCTCATAATTGAATTTGTATTGATTGTTCTTTTAAGCGCAAAATTCAACAAAAATTAGATTTCGCGAAAATTTAGTTGAAATTTAAAAATCGCAATTTTATAACGCAATTATTTTGCAAACGTGATTGAAGACCTGACTGTTGTTTTGGCGGGGAATTTTTCAACGCGTGAAAACTAATTTGAGAGCCTTTAACTCTTGTGCCGTTCAAAACGTAAAGTTCAACTCTGCTTCCGAGTCCGATCAATTAAGCGGTCGTAATTGAACGAAAGTAGAAATTAAAGCGGCGATTTCGAGGTGCGCACTAAATGCTAATGGATTCTTTGCAAGTAACAGAATTTCCGGGGCTCTTCGGCTGAAATGTCGCCCGGGCCGGTGCGCGAAACTCGAGGAAACTTCTTCGCATTTCGCGCTGAGTTTGTTCGCGCGTCCGTCTCTTATATTTGCGTTATTCTCGACGAAACTTTAACTTTGCCCCCGCTCGGAGTGTCCATTCGGTCGCTTGAAAAATTTCTTTTCCCGCCCGCCTACAAACAGTTACCAAGTGTATACAAACTGACAACTTAAAAAAATATCATCTTTTACCGGTTTAAAGCTTTTTTTCCTTCAATTTTCTTTCCTCCCTCGCTGCGTTCAGGAGCGTCAACTTCATTAACTATACAAGGCGAGGCGACTTAGCGGCGGTAACTCTTATTTTCTATGAATGTCAAAATAGCATTATAAGTTATTTACAGAGTTTTCGTATTGGTGATTCGACGAAAACAATATGCATTTAATGAACTTCTTTTTTTGCACAGTAGCAAACTCTTTTTTTTTCCATTGCAAATCAAAGTACACAGCTTCACTTCTTCAAAGCCCGTATGAAAAAAAAAGTTAACCGAGTAAACATAATTGAACAAAGCAAACAAATCGCACTGGCATTCTATGAATTTTCGAAGAATGCGCGCGCGTTCGCGTCAGCTCCAAAATGAATGACTTGCACTATTCCGCCTCGACAAAATTCCATTCCAGCGATGTACGTATTCCTCAATCTCCAGCCGCTCCCGAAAAAAAAAACGCCGCGAGATTGCACATATCCGCTCCTCCTGCCCGTTCGAAAAGAGGCACGTAATCAACGTGTCCGCGTTATTTGCCTGAATTGAGCGCGTCAGCTGGCGACGCAGTTGCGAATAAGCGACCGTTGCGCGCTAATTGGCGGGTCGTGGATGCGAGAGTTCGCGATACGGCGCTTATCAGCGCGCGATCAACCGTGGGGCCTCGTTTCCTCGAGCCGCAGATATGGTGCGTACGTGACGCGTCGTGCGACGAATTCGTTCGGGGAAGTCGAGAACACATCCTCCCTAAGGTCGCCACGGCTCACGTACGGGGGCGGGGCTCTGGCTCGTGCGGGATTCGGGTGACGCTGGCGTTTGGAAATTGTTTCTGGATAGACGAATTTTGCAGGCACGTATACGCCGCGTTGAATATTTTCTCCGCACCGCGAAGCTCGAGCTTATCGCACGTGATGAATAGAGACAGAGTTTATGCGGCACTATTCTCGCGCTTATTTCGTTATTCTTTATCGTATAGTACGTGTAGTATAACTACTTCGGTATATTTTGCGTTTGGAGGATTGATTACAGATACGAGGATTGTAAATAGGGATGAGAGAATTAAATTTTAGGTCAAGGCTCCAAGCAATAATGGAAACTGAAAATCAAAGTTACTGGGATTTTGTGTGCACAGCGGCTATTTAGTTAACGAGGAAATCAAATAGAAGCGGAAAATAGTATCGGAATAGAAAGAGTGTATAGTTTGGAGAAGAAAATCGACGAACAAAAAAGTAGAAGGCTTGACAGAATGGTAAAAGTGAAAATGCTGTGCTTAAATCAAAATTACTTTAATACAAAAATCAAGAATTTTTAATAATCTGTAAACTGAAGTTAAAATTTATTTTTAGTTAAGATTTACGCTGGTACGAATAAAAACAACGATAAATTTCAAAATACATTTTGCATTTCGATTGATAAATTGTGAATAATCCATCAAGTTGTCGAGATTCATGTCAATAATAGCTTAATGGCAAACACTTCGTTAATAAATACACTATTCGTGCATTTAGGTGAAAATTGCTTTCGTAAACAAATAATAATGATAACGTATACAACATAACAATCCATATACTATTACTAATAAAAATAAAAAAAATTGTGAAAAAACCTCAATGAAAACTCACTTATTAATTCGTCGGGTATCACGAAGATCTAGTGTGGGCGAGCTGGAGCGTAGTACACGCTTTGTGCGAAAGACTCGAGCGAAAACGCGGAAGAGGAAGGGAGAGGGAGGGATGTACCTACGCACGGGAAACGCACACCCCCGGGGCGCGCATCGATCGGCGCTGCCTGGGATTCGGGCGAGCTCGCAGCCGGCGCCGCGAAGACGCGAACGGATCGGCCGCTGAAAAGAGCCGATCCCGAGGCCCAGCGGATTACTCGCTTTTTACTCCCTCGCTTTGGATGCAAATTAGAGGGATCAGCTTTTGATTCGCGGTACTGCCCAGTCCACCTTTGTGTCGGGTTTCAATTATAAGCGCTCGGACGCTCGTTTGAAAATTCCCGCTCACGGTGGGCATTCGGATTTTCACGAGCGATTGGTCAACACACCGCTGCCGCGAATAATTACAATCCCTGCCTTCCAGCATTTCCTCGACGTTTTCCCCTCGCGTTTCTACGAGCCTGAGTTTCAAGACAATAAATTACTCGCGGTGCTGTACACTAAAATCGATTGTTTCTCAAACGAGCCAAACAATTCGAAAAGTAATTTTCGAAGTTGCTCGTAAAAGGGCTACATTAAACTGCACTTCGACCCATCTGACGCAGAAACTTTTCGTCCGCCCGGGTTCTCTCGATCTCGAGGTCCTTGATACACTGAAACGCCATACTATGGAAATTTTGAAAAGGAGCCGCCCGAGATTTGTTTACGCTGGCGTCGTTAATGGCTTATTCGTAAACCTTTGCTCCTCTATTACAAGTTTTAAACGCGAGCTCTCATCGGTAAAGAGCGCGGGGACCGCCTAGCGGCTCTAGCGGCTGAAGCTCGCGCACTCGCTAATCGGCGTGTTTACTTTATAGAGCACACACGTAGGATGGTTATCACGGCGGAATCGAGCGAGAAACTTCGGTAACTTTAAATTTGCGGAATTCCGCCCGGGGATGGGGCCTGCACAACGCGATGCTCGGATTGTCCCGAGATTTATGCTCGCCTGCAGTATCGGCTGCACTGAATCGCCATTAGTACATAGCTGCCTTTTCTTTACGAGTAAATACGAGCGGAGAGATTGAATTTAATTTTTTATCTTGGAAGATATCGGAATTCTATACTTTATATCCAATTACCGACCAATTTTACTTTTTCATTCCCTGCTATTCACTTATTTAGTTGCCTTCTAAGTAGTTCATGTGCACTTATTATTTCAAAGTGAATTCGAGTTAAATTTATTATTCAGCTAATAATGATTAACATTTTTTATTAAGTATGAATAAGAATTATTAATTATTTAATTGTAATTTATTTGAAGCTCCAGATGCAAGATCCCACGATATGATCGAAATCGCGGAAAATTAGTCTAAGGTAGATAAACTAAAATATGTAATTTTAAAATTCCTTTTTGAGTAACTTGTCGTGCACTGCTTGATATATTTTAATGTGATCATTATTGACTATTCAAGTTTTCATGAAAAGTTTTATAATAAATTTTCATAATATTTAGCTCCTACTACATACACGTGTAAAATTGGATTATAGCAGCGCAATGCATCTCTAAATCTCGCTCATCCAGAGGTAACGAATTTTAGCATAAACGGGATGCAACTTAATCATAATCTGAATAATCAATTCTTCGTCAATGGCGCTGTTATAGGAAATTAACGGCGCTTAGGTTAACAATGAACGCTGATGCCGGATTAACCCTTTATTGCTCGCGCACCGCGTTGTCTCACTGTCCGTTTGCCACCTCAAAGGAGGGGACAAATATTCAATCTGTGCATAACTGAACTTAACTGATCTTCGCCCGCGCCGTACTCCGTGGTAATATGCATTCGTCTCCCCTTAACAAGAATTTGCCCTCAGGAATTCATTCAAAAGCTTATATCTCGCAACATTCCCATTAGGGGGTAATACTCTTAAACACCGCGACGAGATATCGTGGGATAAAATTTACATAAGCAGTCGAGCCCGCAAGTTTATGTTGAAAAGTTACATTTTACACGCGTATCCGCGTAGTAAACTCCGGCTATGATCCGTTCCGAGCGATTTACCGCGGCTCTAAAGACACGAGGCGGCAGCAGCTCCTGTCCCCCGAATCGAAACTTTTCTCGCGTTAGAGTTACGATCCCTCGACGTGTTTCAACGCCACTGGAAAAACAAAGGTTAATTGTTTCGTCAATAATTTTCGGATGCGAGGTAGTCGCCCCGTCCCTCCCAAGGTGGTTTTCGCACGAAAATTCAATTTTCCCGTGATGTCCCTCAGGCTTCGGCTACGGGACAAAGCTACCGCGTCACGGATTTCCCGTCTCGATGAGGTTTCCATCGAGCGCATAATGAAGTGCCGGGATTGCGGCGCACACGCGCGTGTCCTGCCACGATGCGCGCTGCTCCGGCCACTCTCAAAAGACCCGACCCGCCGGACACTCGTCTAATGCACGTGTAATTACGCCGCTGCCTCGCATGTACATGCAGCATCCAAATCTGAGGCTTCCCCGTGGATAAAGGGCGCATACGTGGCTATTATTTTTAGGGGACGCCCGAGTCGTGATTCTGGAATGAGGATTGGGTTTCCTGCGTTTCGCTGCTCGACGAATTTCGTTGCGCTGCGATAGCGGCGCGATGAATCCAGGTGGCATGCGGTTATTATGTATAGCCGACGTTTAATTTAGGTGGGATGTTTTCCACAAAATTGAATAATACCTGCACACATTTATTGAATGCATATGGATTTTTATGTATAATTAACGATTTTAATATAAATATGTACGTAAATGCAAGCTAACCAATCACTTTATTGCAACTAAATAAACAAAGTTTAAGATAAAATTGTTACCAACTTAGTAACAATATAAATCCACTCTTGAATTTGGCATGCTTCTAAATTTTTAAATTAATGTTCTAATCTAGAGAAGTATCAAAACACTAAAATTCAGGGTATATTTTTCAATCCGTTTTAATAGATGTGCTCTTACCTACACTTTGCTTCACTATCCAAGGAGCGGCCAATACACGTAACGCATCCCTTCAATTTTTACGAGAACTTAAGCAACTTTCCTTGCGCCGCCGTATAAACGCCAAATGAAAAATGAATTTTCAATGAGATGCAAAAAAAAAGAAACTCATGCGCATACTACATACATACTAATTTACAATGAGGGAAAAGAGAAAATCGAACGAAGAGAGCGGCGTAACTTTTTTTACGGCGCGAGCCCGCGCGACACTCCGCGTAAAAATTTTTATTCGCTCGACGCATTCGTCCCCCCGTATTTCTTATCGCGCTACGCCGTCCATTAGGTGGCAATAAAACCGCGAGTGAGTCCCTTTCATAAGCAGTAAAAACAGAGTCGAGTTCGTGCGAGAAAAAAAATAGGCGCGGCACGAAAAGGAGGGGGGGGGGGCACACTTGGCGGGTGCAATAAGTTTTTGCGAGCGGGAACAGCGTCGTTAGGTGGGTCGCGGCGTAATCTCTTAATCCGGCATCTGCGGCCGGGCCGTGGAAAAATGCCGAGCTGCGCATAAGTGTCGCGCGCGCCGTCGGCTAATCTTCGACCATTCGTTAGACAGATACCATCCGTCCTCGGCCTTCCTCCCCTGCGCGCCGCGAGTCCCTTCGACGGCAGCACGCGACGACCTCCCCCTTATGTTCCGTCCGGGATTCTTCTGGAAGGGCGCACCAGGAGGATAGTCATTCTTTGTTGTTTTTTAATTTTGACCAGGTGAAGGCGCGATCTCGAGAAATTAGTTTCTGTGCTTTAGTCATTTCAATGCGGTTTACAGTCTCTTATCTTGCCTTATCTCCTCTTATTGTTTCCTTTTATTGCCCGAGTGATAAATTAATGGCTTAATCAGCTTTAGATAGCGCATCTTTAAAAATTTTTCATCGACCGGGTGAGCTGCTTCCAGCAATAAATTTTATGGATCTCCCAGAAGCTTCAAGGAGCAATGCAGCGATTACTTTGTGCTCAAAAAAACCAGTAATTCTCGCGAAGAGTCCGGTGAAAATTTGCAGGCAACGCTGCCTGCCTTCTCTTACGCTGCCAACGCGTTTTTTTCTTTTTTCCACTCCTACTCTTCTTTGAGGAGTAAGTATACGCCGGGCATTTTTCCTTGTCAAGCGGATTACGGATGCGCGCTCACGCAACAATGAATGAACGCGCGCGCGCGAGGAAACTTTGACGACGTATAAAATCTTTCCGGAAACCTCACTCCCCGTTGTCGCGGGAAATTGCTTCTGCACGCGGTGCGGGAGTTACTTTTTTCACCCACTTCGTAAAAGTTTTGCGGAACAGTGAGTGGACCGCGGCGGCTACAGCTTAATATCGATAGTCGCAGGGTTGTTTTTCTCGATGCCGGGGGTACTCGAGTCCAAGGTAACGCGAGAAGCGGGGAGGGGGGGGGAGGTTTCAAGAGGGACGATAAATAATTTTGCCGCTCGAGAGGGTGGCGCGCGCACGCTTCAGCAACAAAAGGGGGAGCGCGCGGATTTTCCGAAACACGGGGTCTTAGTTCTCGGGAGATGCCTCGCGCGGAGGAAATTCTTATCGCGCTCGCCGAAGAAAAATAATTTCGCAAAGTAGATTGTTACAGAGCAAGGGCTTAAGGGATTTTCGTCTGGCTGGGGGAACGAGTTGACTTAGTTGCCGGGTCGGGCGATACCTTCTTGCAGCGGGGATTGTTAATAACAGCTATTGTTTTTTTTTCTTCTAGATAAAGAATATTTTCTTACAGGCGGAGAATTTAGTAAAAAAAATTATAACATTGGGAAATATTTCAATGTAAACTTTTTAATGAAAATTATTTTTCCAAAAATATTATTACCGAATGTGATATAAATACGTTGGTTTTTCATTAGTGCACAAAATGATAAATAGTCTAAGAACTTCATTACGGAAAGTAATAAAATCGTATCGATAATAGTATCATAAAATAACAATTAGAATCGTAAAAATATTTCCTAAATATGAGTTTCGGAAATACACGGAAAAAATCGTAAAAGAAATCAACTTTTCCATTTTATGCGATATTCCCTCGTTCAATATTCAACGACTAATCGCGCTGGCGTCCCACCCTAATTTCCTCGAAAGCCATCAAACTTCTGTCCGATCGCCGGACACGCCGCTATCCTAAAAAAAAAACAGGTAAAAAAGCGAGTTCGCTGGCTCGGGGCAATTCCATCGTGCGCGTCGATGCATCATTCGTCCCAGGCCGGCGGCGAGCTGATTCTTCGTGCGTAAAAAAAAAGCAAAAATGAGATAGGGAATGAAGCCACATTCGAGTGGATTGCTCGGTTACTTTAGAACCCGAGACTCTGGGATTTCCGCCCCCAAGGGGGGGGGGGGTGAGAGAGTAGTTCGCCCCCGCCGAACCCGCAGGGGAGAATGCCGCCGCCCGCGGCGAGTACGGGAAAAACAAGAGGCGCGCTTCTCCCCCTTTTGTACATTCGCGAATGCCGGAGAAATTAAGACGGAGTCGCTGGGAGAGGAGTCGCGAAATAAAAAGATGAATTGAGACGAATGCGGCGGGCGCAAATGAGAGGCAGCACTGCCGGAGCGGTAGGGGCAAGGAAACGAAGCGGAGATGCGCATTTTTCGAGGCGAATCACCACCGGCGCCGTTCTTTGTCAAATATTCCGCACAATGCGGCCGAGCGATAGCGCGGCTCACGGCACTCGTTTTTTTATCCTCTTCCCACTTTTCTTCAGTGAGAACGCTTCCATTTATTAAATATAGACAATGTGAGTCGATTTCAAGTTTGCTACTTCAAAGTTAGTTCTACGTAGATAAAAAGTTACGAGGAAAATTTTCATAATAAGTTTGGCGTCGATCTCAGGACCATTCAGCGCTACCCAAAACTTGGGAATATTTTTATCTCAGAATTTAGCCGATAGTATAAGGACCCCGGCATAAACCGCTAGATTTCTCGCGCAACAATACCCGAAAGTTTGCGGTCGCATTCACCATCTTCAGCGTCTCGATGGTTCGCCTCATTCTTTTGTTTTTTTCTCTCTGTACAAGAAAAAAGCAATATTATCGTACCCCGAATGGTGAAAAGTATCCCCGGAAGTATTAAATTTACGGTATACGAGAAGGAAAAAAAATTCTCATCAGCGCGACGGGCGATTTCCAAGACGGCACCGGTGCCTCTTGTCTCGGAGGGAAAAATAAAGCAATAAACATGGAGCGATCTCGCGCCTGCGCGGTGGGAAACTTCGTTAAGGGTCGTCCGGCACGGAATCGGTGGGGGGAATTTGTTTTGCGGCCTGCTGCCCAGAATCATCATCCATCGCCGCACGTCTCTCGTAAAACACGCCCGTTCCGTGCACCTGTACCGGCTCGTATTTCGTAAAGTAGATGCGAGAAAAAGGAAAAACTGGAGTCGTACATGTAGAAGCGAGGTAAACATGTGCTCGATGGTCTGCGATATTTTCGGCCGTTTCCTATAGACCCACCCCTCTTGCAATTAAATACGAACCGATTGTTCTGGAGCGATTGATGACGAGGACGGTGTGTAGGGAGAAGGAGAGGGGAAATGGAAGGAGAGATGGTTTCGTTTGCCGCTTCAATAGAGGCGGTGAGCTCGTTAAAAATTTTTCTACCATCAGAGCGAAACACCTGGGAGGGATTTTACGCGCGCAGTTGGCAATTTGCCTTTCGTTCGGTCGAAATAGTATCCGGAAAGGAATATTATCAGCGGCGGCGACTGCAAGGATTTTGTCGGTGCTCTCTTGTAACGCTACCCGGAAGCAATTATTCTTGATAAAAGACTTTTTGGGAGTGCACAAAGAATTGGGGATAAAGGATATGATAAAAGTGTATTGCACAAAAATTGTGATAGTAAGTGTACCCAATGCTTTTGAATAAAGCCGACGGATTTATATAACTCCGTTTTATGATTGAGAAGTGATCTTATCAATGAAACAAATGTTAAAAATTTTCTACTTATCTTTTTTTTTTATTATTGATTCGATTCGATACTAATCGATAAAATGATTTTTGATGGATGAGGGATCCTATGAAAAATCAACAGTGTCATACAAAATTGAACGTTACAATTTTTAATTGAAAATTTAATTTTATCTTTTGAAAAAAAATAAATAAATAAATAAAATAAAATTTCTTACTTATTATTCTAATTAATCTCGCAATGCAGCTAGTAATTCAATGAATTTTCTCTTTAGTATATTGAAATCAGATATGGGTTTGCGTAACATTACATTTCCTCATTAATTATCGAAATAATCAATATTTCATGTGCAGATACAATTTAAAGTAAATTCAATAATCGCTGAATTCTCTATACTGACACAAAGTCACCCCTTTTCCTCATTTTTTCTGAATAACTTCCATCACCTTCTGCTCTTTTTTCCTTTATATCCGTTGACCAAATTTTGGATAATCTAAAAAATGCAAAATTATCTTTTCAAAAATTTTGATACATCAGTTATTTCATTTTTACCCCCATCCTGCGCGAATAATTAGCATCGTGGTACTCAACCAGGCGAGAGTTCGGAGTCTATCCGCGTTTCCCGCGCGAGCTTTAAAGCTGAAGGGGAGCCCACCTGTTGCGAGCGAGATCTTCTCTCCGCGCTGCCGTCGCGTCCGCTGCTCGCGGATTCTATTTCGGTGGCAAGGCTTCTTTTCGCGCTACGTGCCCGGAAATTCAAGGGGTGCGTCGACAATCGCGACCCGCCGCGTGGTGCCGGCCCTCGCTGCTGCACCAGGAGAATTTTACGTCGGATAAGTCCATTATCCGCCGCTCTCAGGCGAATGTTTTGACTAGCTTTGCGAGAGAAAAATTGTTGTGCCATCCTGGGATGTACTGAAATGCTTTCATTGTGCCGGGCCGTGAAAAAAGGATGAGGTGAATTAGTTTTTCTCACGTACTTGAGTTGAATTGAAAAAAGAAGATATTAGAATTTTATTAGAAAAGATGAAGAGAAGTTTTCGATATTTTATTTTTGACGTTTCTGGAAAGGGTTGAAAATATAGAAGGGAAACTAAGATGGGGTATATAGAGAATAGTGTATATTCAATAAAAATGCATTTATTTCAAAAAAGAGAAAATTGAAAAATAATTTATTTCGTTAAAGATAAACCAATTTTTTATTGACACATTTTTTTCGTGTCACATATCTCGCTCTCCTACAAGTAATGTTATTATCCAACAAATCAGATGCAAAAACTGATGTAAAATTTGCGAAAATTCATTATCAATGACGCATTGTCTTGAACATCTACAATCCACCAGTAAAACAGCAATACCTTAAAAGCTAAAACACGTCATTTTATTTTAATCCAAAAGCAAATCCACCGTTCAAGCAACAGCGATGAACAAAACCAACTCGAGCCATCTAGTAAAACAACAGCGTTGAATTCCAGGCATCCGCATCGCGTTGAAACCGAAACGGAATGACAAGAACGCGCGCGCGACCCCATCAAGCAAGTTAAATCACATTGGCCGTGTCGATGAATAATATTTCGCGAAGTGCGGAGGTCTGGGTCTCGGCCCCTGTGCACCGTTCCGATGCACGCGAACTGCGCCCACTTCTCCGCGCAATTTCGACTCGATCGAGGTCAACGATACGCTCACGCGAGATCCGTTCGCTCGGATAATACTTAACCCTCTCCTCGCCACTGTCTCGTCGATCGGACGAACTCGATAATTACGATTGTTCGCGACGCTTTTTCGCGCGCTGCTTACTATCGATCACCGGGAGACTCGCTTTTCCAGCGGATGAATAGTTCAGAAAGGGATCTTTGCTCCTGGAGAGAAAATGAGAGGTAGAGAAAGCGAACTTTTCGTTCGTTTTTGTGATTCGGACGAAGTTTGTATCCGCTTTTCCATTATCCGATTATGTTTGTTTTGGAGAGTCAAGAGAATACTTTTACTCGGGATCGATACGGAGTTTGAATGTCTCGAGCAGCTGCCCGGACTTTCTTATTGTCGGGATGCATCGTTATGTGTGTGTGTGTGCGTATGTCGAGGAGGAGACTCGTTTATTGGAAAAAGGTTTATTGAATGGGGGAGAAATATAGTTGCACTGTTTACTGTTAACAAATATATTCGCAAGTATTCGAGTAAAATTCTTTCAATCAGCGTTACGTAAAGCAATAAAATCAATTTTAACGTTTATTATGCAGTATTAAAAAAATTAATTTTATAATTTCCGCAAACTTTATAAACTAATAAAAACTTCTGTAAGAATTGTTATTTTAAACGATAAGTACTTGTTTAAGTGGCTTAAGCTACTAAAAAATCAGAAGCAACTTTATTTGAAACTATATGCAGCTCGGACCAATATGATGTTCGCACTATGCATTTATTCACTTATGCATGTATGCACTTTTGCACTTATGCAATTCTGCGTTCATGTACTAATGTAGTTCTGCATTCGGGAGTGGATATACCTGATTGTGATATGGATTTACTGCAGTGACTTGAAAAATAACTATGTTTTGATAAATTAGTAACTATTTCGAAATATTTTAATTCAATTTAATACATAAAAAATCACATATTTATTTTCAGCATTCATATTTTACTTTTAAAATTTTATTATTCACTGATTTTTATATTAAAAGCAGCAAATTAATTGTACATTACCTCCCGAGGACTGAAAATTGCTATTAAAATTGGAATTTTGTGGTTAGAGGGCGGTAAAATACCTAACAATCTACTGTATTAAAATTTTCCATGACTTCAGTAACAAAAATTCCACTCCGCCATAGACTACAAATACTTAGCTGTTTAGTCAGGCAAGGGGTTCTAGTGTATCAGTCGCGAATATAAGATCAAAGAGGATCGATCGTCGCCTAGAAATCTTCGGAAACTGCAAGCACCTCGGTACACACGCACCCTTGAGAAACTTTGGCGAGTGCACTCGCGCACCAAATTAATTACGGGCCTCCTCAGCAGCCTGCCGTGCAAACACGCCTTGGCAAATCGAGCGGCAGGACGAGTAGTGTCGGCCGCGTGCCCGGGATTCCCTCCTTGCGTGCTCCGCATTTTTTATAGAACATCACGAGTTTTCCTTCCTTGCCACTCCCAGCGGAGCCAAGGTACTGCGACTCCTCCAGGACACCAGTCCTTCGGTTTAATTGAAGAAGAAATATGCCCTTTTGTCTAACGGTAAGGAGGCGAAGCGCAGTGAGCTTTAGAGTGACAGATACGGTTTTACTTCGTTGAATTCTAGCAATTAAAAGCTAATTTGGCAAATTCGAATTTCTCGGGTGATAAGTTTAAGTAAAGCATTTGTCTACATTTTTAAAAGAAAATTCATCTATCTATATTTTTTAAATTCTAGAATGTTACTATAGTTGCGGAAATACATGCAGAACATAATGTATTGTGCTCCGTTATAATTTCATTACTTTCTTATTATGTAGGTACTCCTTGATTTATGCCATTTTCCAACTGCGAGTAAAATCTGCAATTATTATCGCGTCAATCATAGCGAATGTAATGTAAATAATGTCAGATTTTTCAAAACTACTCCCAAGTAATCGCTTACACGATCTAGTAAACCCCTCAGTTGATTCCCAAATAGTTGGGCCATTATTCTTCTCGACTTATGAAAAAGAAATATGTACCTTCCATAATAGTAACGATGAAACTCTTGAGTTTCAGGGCCACGTGCTCCAATCTCGTGCGTCATCAATTTTCATAAACGGGCACGATAAGCCGAGGCGCGATCCGTCCATCCATTATGCAACCGAGTCGAAAACTGCGTAAGCGTTTTGAAATTTTAACGCGCTCGTTTTTTTCCGTTGAAATGCCCGTACTCATCAGGCGCGACTCAACGCGGACGAAGACAAGGGATAGGGCGCGCGTTTTTTTAGACCTGCAACTAGCGCCTGAAAGATTCAGCGTGGCCGCGTTGCAGGAAATAAATCTCAAAGGACGACAGGAAATAATAACGAAGGATTTCTCGCCGCTGTCCGTTGTCGTCAGCAATCGACTCGCGAGACTAGGGGCGCATTATAGTCGCGGGAAAGATTCAAAAGATTCAGTTATGCGTCAGGGCGTTGGCACGGGACGCTGACGAGCGAGTCGATCGAATCATTGACTCTTTGATTAGTATAGGTGGCCACCAACTTGCCGGGAAAGGCTGATTAAAGGGGGGATTGCCGCGCCACGCATCACGGATCCGCGCCAACGTCGTAAGTAGATTAAATCCCGCATCCGGACTTACCTGCGAGCTATCTAACTTTACGTAGTTAGTGTAAATTTAGCAGCAATTTTCTGGGGTTTCTCAGTAAACCTCGATTTCAGTTATCTTCCGGGAAATTTCAACGTTTCTCTAAAATTTTGTGCACACGAGTTTTCAGTTAATATTTTTGATGTTGATAATTTTCAAGAAATATAAATTTAATTTGAAACCAAAAGTACTAAATAATAACAAAACAAAGTGATAAAATTAAAATTCTAATTGATAACATAGTATAAAAGAACTTTAAAAGTAATGTGTGTAATGAAAGCTGATCGTAAGCAAGTAACTAAAACTTAATGATTTTGCATTAAATTTTTCTTTAATATTCATGATATTCATGATAATGTGAACATTTTTTACAGTGAAGTAATTTCTTTGCTATAATTTATATAACAGTGCTAATCAAAATGTATTTCTTTTTTATACACACCCCCTAGTTTTTAGTCATAAAATGGAATTCAATTTTTACCAGGAAATCCGTCAGCCAGTTAATATTAGAAAATAGTGCCGAAAGAGTAGCGCACAAAACTGAGCGAATAGTAATAAAAATCCGATAAAATAAAATGGTCGAACTGTCGGAAGCGCAAACGCAAGAGATGCAATAAAAACTTTTTAAATATACACTCATGACGGTCACGTAGTACCGAGTCGCAATTATTGCGTAAGCTGCGGGAGCGAACTGCATGCAATAACTTTCCCCGAGGGAGCACATAATGACTAGAGCGGGACACTATCTCCGCCAGCGTGCGCGCGCCACGCGATTCGTTTATTTTCCACTTCTCCTTTAACGCCTCGGCCGTTCCGACAACTATTATTTGTATTGATTTAAAGTGGAAGCGAGTCGCTCGATGCAATATTGCAGCGAGCGTGATTTAGATCTTATCTTGAGTATTTCTTGCTCCAGGAATTTCGACGAGCTTTTTCTCTTTCCCGCGTTTACTTTCAATGGACGCGGCGACGCGCGCGGCTTCGAATCCGCTTTTCCGATTTGTGGCTTTTAACGAGACGAAGGAAATTTTTTTTAAAAGTAAATTGGAATTCAAATTGAAATTGTTATGTAGGAGTACAGTTTCGAAATTTTCATTGTTTATTGAACCTTTTTTTATGTGTAAAAGTAATTTGGTAGATCGGCGTTATGCATCTATTATAAAATGTAATAAAGCGGGAGCACAATTATTAAAACGTCAAGTTCAAATTTTACATTGAATCCTTAACTACATGGAACAACTCACTTAATTTACTTTTTCTACTGTACCCTCGCAATATCGATAAAAAGAAAAATTGCAATCGAACAAAGCTCAATTCTGTTCCCCTGGCTTCATCGCCAATGATCTCCCATTCGGCTGTTCTATAGCACGCCGCCAGCGTGTAAATGTATACTTCATTACCGTATGGAGTAATTCGTTTGACGACGAAACAAGTGGCGCTCGCTTTTTATTCGTTTCCCATAAAAGGAAAAAAGAGGCAGAGAGCGAAACGAGAGGATCGACCGAGCAGCACTAAAACGTGCGCAGCACGCGCGGGCAAATACACAGAGAGAGACCAGGCGGTCCGTCAATTTCTCTCTCGTCTGCTCCCGGAGAAAGGCCTCGATCGATTTTCAACTCTGAGGGGTTTCTCATCCTTTCCCCGACCCCTCTTCGCGCTACCTCCTCTTTACCTCATAACTGTACGGTCCGCGCGTCCTTTCGCGCTGGGATGCAGATGGAGCAATGCGTATACACAATTTCACGGGAACAGGATTTTTTTTCGCTTCCGTGTAACGGAGGGGAGTGGAGGGTCGAGGGGATGCCTTGCTTCGACGGGTCTGATCGCAACGAAATTTTTTTTATAACCCTCCACCCCCGCAGGCCGCTGCGATTGTGTTTTCGTGTACGCGCGCAAGGGGTTCGTCACTACGACTTTTATTTCGAAGCGTACTTAGCGCGGGGGTGGATGCCTTTAAGATGGTACGACCGTTTGCTTAGTTTTACCTTTGTTGTATTTTTCTTTCTTTTTAAGGGCGTTCTTTCTCCCCCCTTCCCCTCACAGTCGTAAAATGCACGGCGATTTATGACCGGTTGTAGATTATTGATCGGAGCGCGCAGCCGAATTGGACTCTTGCAACTTTATTGTCATTATCTCACCAAGATGAAATTTGACGTTTTGTAGAATACTGAGTTGCTGTTTTTGTAGAAGTTTTAACGATGTTGCGAGCAATAGATAAAAAACAATGCATTTGCCAAAATGTTTTAATAACGTTTAGTTGTCGAGCGATCGCTGGTGCGTGTGGGAGTATCAGCGAACAATCGTCGGTACAGCGAGTGCATCGTCGAATTCAGCGCTCGCTTACAGTAGCAGAGCCGGCCTCGAGCCACTTGACATAAGCACGCCACTTCGCGCGTTCATAAATTACGAGTCGACGAACTATACTTCAGCGGGAAAATTATCGAATGCATTACCGCTTAATTAGCAAACTTGCTGGCGAAGTTTTGTCTCTGCGATCGTGTTTAAAGTTTCGTCCGGGCGTTGCGGAAAAGGGAGGCGTCGCGGCGGAAAACTAAGCTGATACAGCGGGCTTGGCAATTCGATTATTCCTTCTTTTTTCTTTTTTTTATCATTCGCATCCCGGTGCTCGGAAACGTTTTAATTTCTGCACGGATAAGGAGCGCTTCGAGCGCCTCGTAATGAAAAATTGCGTCCGCTAAACATTGATGCCAGTTTTATGACCTTTTTTGCTTCGTTAATTTAAAATTTTCAGGAAAGTTACTGAAATGCAATGAAAGTTGAAAAAAAAAATTACTGTGATTCAAATTTTCATTACGAAGCACATATATACGTTTTTATCGTGCTATTTAAGGCAATTTCTATCCATGAATCTTGATAACTCGAAATTATAGTGAATTTCACGGTAATATTTATGAGGACATTTTTTCCCCTGAGCATTATAAAATGAATTCTTCAGTATTACGTTGAAATATCTCTCAATTATGAAAATTCAAATGCTTGTACTTACTGTTAAAATAATATTTTACATATACAGTTATCAAATTGTACGTTCTAAACCTGCATTAAACTGTACTTCTCATTTTCCTCCAATCTGACTTTAATTAAAATTGAAAAATGACGCTTGTAAAAGGAAGAACATAATATTTATGCACCTGAAATAGACGTAAAAAGGAGTACAGAAACCTTTTTTCTTACGAATACATAGAATTAAATATAAGCATTGCCTCTTCTTCAATACACACAGTAGATAAGCAGCGGCGAGTAGTTGCGATCGAAGGTAAACAACTTTCCCCGGGAATCAGGCTTTGCGCCGGTACTTTTCGCCCGCGGTCCTCTCGGCGTGACACGGCAGTTCGATTCGCGCGATGTCGCCTATATTCGCGAATGGAGGTCGCGCGCGTGCACAGGACGGATGGTCGATAAACTTGTTGCTCCGAGCCGGCGACGGCTGCAGCCACCCACACCGCGTTAAAAATCCTCCCGTGCCTCGACAAATAGTTTCTCCCGTCCTCTATTTATTTTTCACGCTGCCTCTTTCACCTTCTCCGTGAGCAGAAATGAATTATCGAGCCTCGCGTGCCGCCGCTCGATGGGGAAAAAAATGCGCGGCGAGCTATTTTTCATCGCGGTGCACGTATTCCCAAGTCGCACCCAATTTCTTGCCCGAGTGGCTTGAAATTTTATGCGATGTGTAGGTGTATTTTTTTTATTTTTTTTATGCGGTATGCTTGTTTGTTTTATTTTCTGGCGAGGGCCAGAGGTCGACGCTGTGGCTTTCGCCAGGATTATTTCGCGCTAAAACTGCTGCGTGCGTACGTGAAATATTTGGGCCGCAAGGGGATAGTGAAATTTTACGCGTGACTGACTATTTTTCGCTAAGCGTATTATCAATCTTTAATCTGCGAAGGATGAAGCGAGTAAATCTTTTTTTTCAACAATTGAACTTTTTTTAAAATTTATGTTATCGGAATATGTAAAATAAGAAAATGTAACACTCCAGATATGATAAAATATTGAAAGTACAATACCGACAGACAGAAAGTATTTGAAGGCTCCTTTCAAAAGTTTTGCGACACAAAAAACTGAAAAATAAATAGCGTTTAATAACGAAATTAAATTATATAAGAGGTGTTGGAAAACTTTTAAATGGAGCTATACACTACTGTGTAACCGATGACTTAAAAAGGATATTTATCATTTACTGATTGGGTGGTTTTTTTATTTATTTATTTATTTATTTTTTGTAAGATTTTATATATTTACATGAGATTTTTCGCGTTATTTTGAACTCGTGGAATATATTTTACCTTTGTAAGCGCATATTCAAAAGCCTCGGCCTCTCGAGCTCAAGCGACCCCGCGGGTCTCACGAAAAAAGCGCGGACAAAAATAACTTCTGCGGCTACGTGATAAAAGGATTCATCATATGGGATTCCGCAAATTCGTGAAATTGCTTCTAAAGTTTCAAAATTCCTTCCGACTTCGACTTTATTTTGCCGCTGCAAATACTCTTCTACAATTTATATTTATTATATTATTTGAATAAGCAGTTCGTTAGTAAATTGCAAGATTTCAAAATATTTTAAAAAGCTTTTACTTTAATTTCTTAACTTATGCTTTTTATTTCATCATTTTTTCACTTGTTGTTTTTTGAAACTATGAATAATTTTCCCAAACTACTTGTATTTAGTTCGCGGTTGTATATAACTGATACGAAATTAAAAGTTTGACCAAATGAAATGTCCGGCGTTATGTAAAAAGTAAAAAAAATTTCCTCGAATAAATTGCCTCATTGGGTGAAACATTCACAAATATTAAAACATTTTACCTTCGCGGTAATTAAAAAATCTACTACGATCAAACTTAAATGCAGCAAAAATATAAAACATTTATAAAACAAGTATTCACTTAAAAGTGCATAAATCCACAACTTTTTTACAACTTTTTCTTTGAAAAAGTAGAACATAAAAATATTGATGAAAAAGTTTCGCGTGATCGAACATCCGATAATTTTGCAGAATCGAAATTTAAACTTTCATTTCAATATCATTGGATAAAAGCCCTTCTCCCGGAAAATAATAAAATGTTCACGGCACGTACACTCCTATTTCCGACAAAGTTAATAAACAAAACAAACAAAAATCCTCGTTACAATCGCATCGAGGCCCAATTCCCGCCGTCATTTTTAAATCCGCAATGGAGTGAAAACTCTGCTAGTTCGGTGTACACAATGAGCTCGGAACACAAGCGCGCGGTACGCAAGATCCAATAACTCGCGGCAGCGAAAATCGCTGGCACCGGAGGCGGCAGCACGAGAGGCAATCTCGGAATCTCTCAGATCTGATTGTCTCCGGCGGCGCGCGAGAGAGAAAATCTCGCTGCCCTTTCTATCGGAGATGGGCGATTCTTCACTCGGCGCCGCTTCCGTACCCCGCAATCGTTCTCAAAGAGAGGACCCGAAGCCAAAAAACACCATGAAAGGGTCATCCTTCCGCCACGTGTTTTATCGTTCGACGCATTAATAATGGCTCGGGTGGCGCGTGTCAATCTGTTTCTTTCTTTTCTTCTTCGCGTTCGTTTATATGCCACGCGCCACGAGAAAAAATGCGCCCGGATGGATTATATTGTTTTTTCTCCTCTTGACCGGACATTGTTATTGCACTTTAATGCGATTTTGAGGACAGGGGAGAGGGTCCCGAATTAATTTCGACATTACAAGTTAGGGTCGCCACGGGGATTACGTATGCGCCTCGCACGCGCAAGCGGGTGCGCGCGCACCCGGCTGTGGCACGCGTTGTCTACATTGAACACCCCGCGGTGATCGAGCACCCTCGGCACGTTTTCGGTGTTATTGGCGCGCGAAAGTCGCAGAAACAAAACGGCGGACTTTAAAGAATCTTGCGAGCGAAATACGTAAATATGTACGGGAGTCGATTTGCGACGCTGCTGACGCGTAATTATTGAGTCTACTCCTTGAGAAGTTGGAGATGGCATCGTCAATGGGAATTTACGCTGACGAGCCCCAACAATTGCCCCTCGTTGCTGTGCTCGTAATTTCACGATAAGTTTCGCTCGGTGACTTAATACTCAACGATTTGCAAATCAATTTAATGTTTCGCAGAGCACGAACCATTTTTTCTGCAAGATAGTTCGTGACGATAATATATTTCATTTAAAAAAAAAGAGAAAATTGAGTAATATTTTTATATTAAAAGTAGCACCTAGCTGAAACACAGTTACCTTAGTATGAGGAACAGTTCATTCGATTTTCAACAGTACGCGTAATTTTTTATCATCAAAGCAATCTACAAGTTTAAATTTATTTATCCATTTATAAAACTATTATAAAACTCCCGTCCGCTAAAAAAATCTATGCATCGTCTGTCTAAAAATGAAAAAAGAAGAATGCATTATAAAAATCCCATTCTTCTGCTCGCCTCCTTCGAAATTCACACGCGACTCGAGCTGTTCACGAAGCACCTTCGTGGAAAAAGAATCGGGCGTTATTTTTCCGCGGACACGATAAATGACCCGCGTCGTCTCGTGCATAAATCACACGCCTTTCGCCGGCTTGTCCGCCGCACGTCACACCCAACAAAAGCGACACATGTTCATCAGATGCTAGAGGGAGAAAGAGTGAGAGAGACAGAGCTAGAGAAAGAGAGTGTGAGGGAGGCCAGCATCGTGTTTTGATTAATACAAACCCCCGGGCGAACAGGCCGTGGTTCGCGCCCCGCGAAATTCACAGTGGGGGTGGGGGATGAGGCAGAATCTAAAAGCGCGCGGCTGCGCATCAATCATGCGGAGTTCATTCGATCGGGCAGGCGCCGAGGAGCCCCGGGCCGCGATTTCCCCGCAGGAGCCCCGGCGGATTCCGGAGGCAACAGTCCCGGGAGTCATCTCTCAGGAGACACTTCTTCTCTTGCTCTGCTTTCCTCAGGCTTTTGTTCTATTTTCTTTCGCACGGCCGTTTTCTTGCGATTTTTTTGTCACGCAGTTTTTTCGAAAATGGAAGGATTCCTGACAGGAATCTTTTTTTATTTGGATTTACGAAGCAGTTTGAATTTTTTTTGCGTAATATGTGACGTTTTAGTACCTTCGAGGGATTTTGATTTACACCTTCACTACTTTTTTCAAGCTGAAAGGGATATGCATTTATGGATTATTGGGTGTACCTTCGGTTACGATATTGTTTAACTATTATAAATGTCACGGTTTTATTGTGCTTCGTTAAATTTATGTACCAGTTTTCAGTTTCATAAATATCGCCCCAGGGGTCTCGCGTGAAAATTATTGAATTTTGCTTTTCATGTACACGTCCTGTTTGATGAAGTGCTGTTTTAATTTTGCAATTTCGTTTTATTTACATCAGTACGAATGACACTGGATTTAATGGATATAATGTTATTCAAATAAATATAAAATCCAAACCATCAATTTAACAATAATTAACCTGCTGTAATACATGCATAAAAGCTTTTTAAAAATAATACTAGTCCACCTCTCATAAAAATTTCATTAAACTTTATTTATTTCCTCGCTTCGAGCACTTCTTGCGATTCAATAAATATTCCCTGTAGTCATTCTGATAAAATATTCACTTCATTCAAATGATAAGCTAAAAAACATAAATGTAAACAGTCGGTAGCGCTATAAAACCGGCCTTAAAAATTATTACTACCCTGTGCTCCTGCCGTTCCACCTTCATAAAAAATTCCGCACCTGGTGCCTCGCCGTATCTCCTCGTTCGTTCGCGCACCGTAAAATCACGCCGCGACTCTCGCTCTTTCGCGCGCAAAAAAACGTTCGATCTCGCGTTCTCATCGTACCGTTTTAGGCTCGCGCACCACTATCGCTTTGCGCGCGTAAAAAAAGATTCGCTTCCGTCGCCCTCGTCCTCGTCGTCGAAAGATAAATATTTACGAGGTCCGGCGTCAAAGCCGCCCGTCCACTCGCGAAAGGGGAGAAGCCAGCGACGGGACGATGGAAGAAATTTTTTTTTTGTACCTCGCGGCACACTACTATCGATCGCGACGTCGCTCGCGAGGATGCCGGCCAACGGTCCGTAATAATCCGGCCTAATTAATCCGCGCGGAATTAGATAGGAGGTGGGCAGGGGAGTCTGGGTGATATGGAATAAAAGTTCGTTCCAGTTGACGTTTTTTCGGGGCCGGTGGAGAGTAGGGACAAATTGATGAATTGACAGATATGGATATGCGCGCGCGTGACCCAGTCGGCGCGTAACTTGAGAAGTTAATTTCCGCTTGCGTTGAGCCGAAGGTCTCCCTTCCCTTCATATCCGAAATGGAGGGAAAAACTATAAATTGGAAAGAATAAACAAGAGGTATGTTTTTGCTAATTAGTTTCTCATTGCCCTGAAGGAGGGTGGTAATGAAACAAAAAATATTAATCAAACCTTATCATCTTGTAATACTGGAAATGACGTTATACATGCGGTGCCCGAACTACATTTATTATTTTTTTTATCGCACGAAAAATTGAATAAAAGAGACCAATAATTCCAAATATTGCGACACACATCGCGATATATTTTTTTGCCTCGACGGGCGCGCGTAAATGAAAATTTTTCTATTTTTATTGGGAAAAAAGTTTTCAATGAAAGGAAGCGCAAAAACATGCTAACATGCTATATATACATCTACGCTAATGGAGGAACAAATATTAATTAATGTTATCACAGAAAATATTCATCATTTTTTTCGCGAGATAAAAAAGTAAAGAGGGAAAATTTCATATCAGACTCGGCCGTTTTCCCGCCTGACAAAACGTAATTTCGAGTGTACACCAATCGGACGATTCGTTATATAACTAAAAACAATCGCGCAGAGTATAAAAGCAATCGCGGACAATCCTTTCACCGAGTGTCCGTTCTCTTCCAATCCAGCAGGTCCCCACTTTTCGGCGAGGGCTTAAAAAAAATTTCACCCAAAAAATTTCCTCTGGAAAAACCGCAAGCCATTTGCGGTGAGTGTCCGCGAGGCAATCGCTCATCACCGCGGGGACTGTCACTGTAAACAGTAGCGGCCGAGTGCGCGTGCGTCAAAGCGCGCAATTTCGAATTATTCGGGCCGCTTGGGAAATTCTCTCCTTCGAACGGGCAAGGCTCCATCGACGGGTCATTGCATTCGCCGGCGACGCTTCGCTTGTATCACAACACGCGGGAGGGAACGGAGAACCGAGAGAAAAGGGGGAGGGCGACTCTTCTATAGTTACCCGAGGAAATCGAAATATCCCAGTGTCGCACGCTGCTCGCCGGCTTTTTCATTACCCCAGCGGCCGGGACAATCTGTCCGCGAGCGCGCCGACTACGTCTTTAATGAACTTTTTTAATTTAACACTTAAAACTTATTTGCCTCGATTTCGTGAGCGGCCGCTCTCCCGCCGGTATTCTCGTCCCCTTTTTTCTGCCTTACCTCCCCCCCCTGGACGGTCTCGCTTGCTGCTTCTTGAAAGGGAGAAGGAGGTTTAATTGGAGCTCGAACGTGATCTATACTTGTATGAAAACGTTGTTCTTGGCAATCCTCTTTACGGATCGCGACTATCTCGCTTTCTGTACTCCCTCGTTCTTTCGGTACGTTTCATTTGTGCTGCCCCGATAGATTGATTGCTTTGACCTGAAAACGATTCCTCGTTTTCCATTAATTAAAAAAAAAGCGAACTTTTTCCGTCGAATAAAATCCCGCGCGAAAATCATCGGCTGCTTGGTTCGCTGCATTCAGTGTCCCCGTGAACGAGCGATATAAATTCCGCAGTCGATGAGAGGCAAAAAAGGCTCTATCGAGTCGCGACATTATTTCGGCGTCTCGCAATTCGCAGTCGATTTCGGAGGTGCTCGCGCGCTGCCGCCTGTTGAATCCGGAGGATCCGTTATTATTCAGCCTATTAAATCGGAGCGGGCAAGAGGCGGGCGCGCGCGAGTGTGCACGCGCACACAGCCACGGCTGGATTGATCCGGAGGAGCAACAGGGTGCCCGGAGGCTGTGCGCGCCCGCTCGTTCGCGCGACGCCTATATAGTTGTAGATGCGAGCTGGCGAGCGAGTGTAAGCCAGTTCGCACCGGAGAGTGGTTTTATTGAGGGTGTCGCGCCCGTTGTGTGCGCTCCCTGCGAAACTTCGTATTTTACGAGACTCTTTTGTATCGCGATGCTATGGAATTGGTCGCTTGTTTTGGGAATTGAGAAAAAATAGAGATACTGGCGGAATAGAATGCGTTAAATTTTTATCGATTTCAAGTATATTTCTTTAAAAAGAAGCTTTTAATGGAATTTCTGCATCTAGTAGAAGAGAAAATATTAAATTTGTCATTTTACGATATCGTACTCTGGATGAAATATCAATTTTAGAAAGCTTTGAAAATTATTTCTGTTTGAGTAAAGGAAATAGGTGAATGATGAAATATATTTTCTCTTTCTCAAAGTTTGAAACTTCGCTGTGGAGCTGCAAGTTCTAGTTCTAAGGGAAGTGACAAATTTCTTTCCACAAGTTTTGTTATATCTCCTTGTACAGAGCAACAGACATTTTTCTTGTTAAGCACGATGCATCATTTCCATACTTTTTTCTAATATCAAAAATTTGTTACGTCAGTAGACATTTTTATTGTATCATATTCTATTTTCTACAGATTGTTACTAATAATTTCAAATTTTTTGGGCAAAACAATTGTATCTAATAAACCAGTAGGACATATTTTTCAGTTTTCAACATATTCTTTACAAACATTAGTGAGGGCAAAATTCGGAACATTTTTTTTCAATCTCGCGTTTCATAAAGCTAAGCTTTATCAAACCGTGATGTATCTCGTGGGTACAGTCAGCCACATCAAATATCCACCATATCAAAGGAAAAACTTTTAAAAATAATTCTAAAAAAATTAATCGGCACCAAACACCGAAATTGTACCGTCTTCATAATCGATCCCCAATAAACGTAAGAAATTAAAGAAAAATCCGTAAGGAGCGTCGACGAGCACTCGCTTACTACTCGCCGACGTTTGCACTTACATAATCGCGCATCGGTGCATTTTCGTTATTTGATCCCGGGCGCCGATAGGCTCTCGCGCCGGGGCGTCGCGGGGGCGTGCGGCTGACGTTGCGTCGTCGCCGGGCGTCATCGCAATAATGGCACCGACAGCGCGCCGTTGCTTTCGATCCGCCCGGCCTGCAACGGCTCACAGCGTGAGATAAACTAATCTCTCCTGCCAGTCGCCGCCGACGCCTACGACTCGGACCCTCTCTCGTCGTTTCCGTAATTAGATTTCGATTCCGGCCCTCGCTACGCAGGGCAAATGGACGGAATCGCGCTCTTGCATTACCTCGCCCACTACCAGCGCATTTTCATGACCGTTTCGTTCTCTTGCGTTTCCATAAGGGATTTTTTGCGAATGGTCCGAAAGGAGCTTGTTTGTTTATCTTGATGGCATTGGGATTCTATTTATGGGGTGGGCTAATTGAAACAAAAATTTTTTTGTTTAAACAAAGATACGAATAGATCGAAAACTCGCGTCTGACTATACTTGGTTTATTCTACTCAAGTGCGCTGCTTCTTATCTGTCGTAGATCATTATTATTTTCGTCGATAACTGATTATTTTTTTTTATTAAATATTATATTGCAGATATTCACTTTTAGAAGTATATACATGAAAATGAACAATTCTTGTTCATGCCATGAAGAAAGTTTCCTAATTTTAGTTTGAAAACATCGAAAAAGTTTGAGCAACGCGCGACACAATTAACAGCTGCTGCAGCAGTAACCGCAGATCCGTTCCGGACAGGATGTGATAATTACAAGGCTGGAAATTGCTTTATACAAACTGTCAATTGCGGCAGTAGTCGCTTTAATATTGGAAACGGTAGCGCTTTAAGCTCGAACAATCGTCGGCGCTCGTGGACGATGCCCAAAGTTAGATCGCCGCGTTCCGCAATCTAATCAAAACTTGCGACTGCCCCGAAACTTTTCGCGTTAGCAGAAGCTTCGGAAAATCCACGGCGCGATAACACAGCAGCAAAAAAAAGAACAAAGGAGCGAGCATCGATACCTGACCGGTGAGCTTCCACCTTTGGTGCCCGAGTACCGACCCCGATGAGCCTTATCGCGCAGCTCTTATCGCCTGCTCGCGCGTTCCCGTAATCTCGCGCGATCTTCCCCCATTGTTCAGAGCTGGGAGGAGAGGGGAGGAGGGTACATGCGGACTCGCCGGTCGCCGCGAGAACCGTTAACGCGCATATAAGAGGCCGCGCTCACGAGATCGCCATCGTCCTTATTTATCGGTTTCCGGCGCGCGCGCGTCGGAAAGTAGGTTTACACGCGTCCCACTCTCCATCAGGTGTGCACGCCTTTACACACGCTTTTACTCCTTCGTTGGTCATTAAACAACTGGACGAGTGCCCTTCGAAATCGCGAGGGGCGGCTTTTCGCCGAATGGCTCTTTGTTATCGCGAGCCGTCGACCGCGCTGCCCCGTACACCCCTCTTGCCTCCACTGGATTTTCTTCATCTTGAAACTCCTCTCGAGTGCCAGAAGTTCAGGGCTTTTGTACCCGGAATTCCATTGTTTCGTTTTCTTTTTTTTTAGAAAGCGGTGGAGAGGAACTTCTTTTTTCAACGAGTGCCCAAATGAAATCGCGATAACGTTGGCTTAATGAAATGTAAACAGATACCGATTCTTCAGCAGCTCGTTCGTCATGTACTGGGATTATTTTTCGCTCTTTTGAAGCTTTGTTCGTGAATCGCAGAAATTTAATCAAGACGCGTAAGCTTTGATTCGAAATGCGGGAAATGTAACTTTGTGAAAGGAATCCGTCGGTCCGGCAATGCGAAAAATTTACGGAGAAAGTGTCGAATTTCCATGTTGCGTCCGAATTAGTCAAATAGCTGTTTCTGTGAAAGATACTCTCGAGAATTCACGACAATATGGATCCGACATTTCGCTATTCGAGAAATCCGAAAGAGATATTTCTATAGAAATCCTAGTATCGCGCGCCTCGACGGGAAAAATTATATGAAATAACTGAAAACAAAAAGTTGCTATCTTTTTTCTGTCCGCTCGGCATCATTAAAATCGATTCTTGACTTTATTGCGTTATTGCGATGCATGGATACAGACATTTCCTGCAGTGTTCGCTTGATTGGCGAATTTTAAATAAAAAGGATTAAATCCAGAGGTTTGCTCATTTAAAATTGCATAAGTTGACGTAACATTTACATAAATTTTTATTAAAAAAGAGGAGTCACTTGCTTTTTAAATAACCGCAAGCTACGTTTTCCCATCGCAATTCTTCAAAGTATATATGCACTTGTACATTTTTCACGATATTTTACAGTATATCGCGTTACATTCTGGAAGAGACTCAATTCGTAAAATAAAACACGGGGGTATAGCACAACTCCGGGCAAGGGAAGCACCCGCGTAGAAAACGCATACGTCTCCGCGGAAACGAGCTCGCGATTGAAACCTAGCAAAAGTTAATATTTTTGAAACACGTGTTGCATGAACAACCTCTTCTCCTCTGCTCGACTCCCTTTTATCGCTTGTGAGCGTAAGCAAAGAATTTCTCCGATACGCCCGTGAAACTGCGGCCTCGCCGTTGATCCTATGTCGTATTTCGCCTCGAAAATTCACGTATTTTTTCTCCGACTCCTTTTGCTCGACGCTTTGAGCAGGCTCTAAGATTCGTGATAAGGGGAGTTTTTGAGTTTTTTTTTATCTCGCCATTTGGCTGCGCGGTAGCAATCAGTCGAGCTCGTCGCGGTGGGAATTGTCCTCGAAGTGTAAATTAACACCGATGAGCGCAGTTACGAGACCAGAAATAGTTATTGGACGTGTGTTTTTCATCCGCAAGGGGAGGCTTTTTTCCCTCTTTTTTTATTGTGACTTCGGTATAAATAATATTTATGGGAGATATATAAATTTCAGCTCGATATAGTTGTAACATTTATTAAATTTTTTTACGAGGAAGGCGGACAAGACCTTCAAAAAGAAAAAACAAAACGATAGAATGCGTAGTAATCCCTTTATAAAGAAAATGCAATTTAAAATATAAAAAAGTGAAAAAAATAGGGTCTTACTTTGTTGGAACAAAGAATAAGATGTAATTAACTCGTCTCCTTCTTTTTTTTAATTAAATGAAACGGAAGAAATAGAAAGTTAATGCGGTTTTTTTCTTTAAATTAAAAACTATTTAATCTCGAGCCTCAGTCGCCCAGCGCACTTGTTAATTTACAATTTGCGGCAAAATTAATTCATCCCGCACCCCAGGACGCTCCACTTTCTTATTTGTACATTTGCAAGTATACAGTTATAATATTGCTTTCAGGCTCGTAAGCTTCGAGGAGCAGTTAAGCCGCTCCAGTAATCCACTTTACGCTTTATTACTGTCTGGCCCGTAATAGTCTTAAAATGAGCCGTTACCCGGTGAACTCTACACGGCATCGTCGGCCCTTCTCCTTCGCCCCCGCCCCCCTCCCCTATTTTCTCCAGCTACTCCTCGATCTGACTCGATGTGGCTTATACTACTAGCTTCGCGATTACTATCGTACACCACGTCAACGTCGATGCTTTATGATCGAAAATTTCCACGTTACATTCAATATCCGCTCCAGCAGCCGCGTATGCGCGTGATCTAACAATTCGGCGGACTTTCGATCGCCATAGTAATTTGTCAGTGGTGTAACGTGCGATAATCATGAAACATCAAGTTAAATGCACTAGAAAATCATTGAACAATTTTTTTTCCTATATACAGGTATAGATAACGCGAGAATAGAAGATTAACGACACACCGCAGTGTTCCACATGAATTACAGCGCAACGTAAAAGTGATACTCGCCCGATAAGCGGGTGGCAAACGATCTTATCGGTGTAGTCTTCCATTATCGAGGGGCTGGAGGAGGGTCAGGTCGTCAGGCGTCCGGTTCATTCTTGGCGATCGCGACTCATTTTTAATGCGCGATCGTCACGTCTAGCAAACTTTCAGGCAGCAGCTGCATTTAAAAATACCGAGGGAAGGTTTTCCTTTCCGAGCCCTTAAATCGATATTCCATATGGTAGGCTCGCTCGGCGTCTTATCGGGATCGTGCGCGGTTGACTTGACGAATGGCCCAATGACCACTGCTCCTCATTCTTTTTTTTTGTTAACTCTAGAAGGATGGATGGAGTAAAGAATCGCGGGCTGATCGAATTATTCCAGGCTTCATGCGATTCTTTTTTCTTTTTCTTGCACGCGCGCGTGATCCGTTCCCTTAGCCCCGGACCTTTACGCGCCATCGAGTTTCTGGCAGAAAATCGATGCATCCAGCGGCGCGTGTCGAAGGAAAATTCACACCTTCTCCGGGTGAATTCGCCGGTAGAGCCGGCGTTTCTTTAAGGTTATTAATTCGCGTGGACTTCATTATTTTACGGTGCAATTTCGTATTCCACGGGTACACTCGTTCTACAAAGATTGCATATCATTTGACGTTGCTGGTAAAAAAAAATATAAAAAATCTATTAACAAAAACGTACATTTAAACTCACGTTTATTATGAATGCTAACACATTTTTAAAGTAATTAATTAATGTAACAAAAGAGTTGAAAACAAAATACGCGCGTAATCAGTCGCGAAAGTACGCTAAGCAAATCGCAAACTCAGTACGGAGGGTTTATAATTAATTAATTTTTGCTTTATGTTCAGTTCATAATTAATGGTCGATGTTTCATCCAAAAATTTTTATTCAATTATAAACTCTTGTGGACGCATAGGTATATATTGTATTTAATTTACAGTAGTGTTCATTGTAAAGTTTCCTTTGATTCGATTGTGCCCCGTCTGCGGCTCTTAATTGGCTTGAAAATTCAAAACGACTCGACTCTTGAAAAACATGGACGAAAAAAATGCGCGGCCCGCATTGAATAACTTGTATAATAAAACTCATTGCCCTTTATTCTACAAAAATATCGTCGTCCAGTTAATAGCCGCACGGCATAGAAGCTTTAAAAAATAAAATTTCTTAAAAATCCAACAGCGATCCTTCAAAATTTTACTCGTAAATTAAAAATACAAAGTGCTTTCTTGTAAATGAAATTTAGAGAAAAATCTAAACATTCTGTGTTTTACACATATAATTTTAAAAATGAAGGTACACATGAAAGCTGCAAATTAAAATTTTTAAAATGTAACCCATCTACTTTTTGTTAATAAAAGAGTATATTTAATTAATGATGTACTCCAGTTTGATGGTAGGCGTGCAATTAAAGCTTCAGAACTTCTAAAAAGTAGAAAATTTTTAACCGTTGGCAAGCGCAGCCGAGTTTGAAAACCACGTTAACGAGTGTTAACTTTATCCCTACTACACCACCATAAATACTTCGAACGTTACATCAAATATTTTTGTTCATTCCACTATGTCATAAAGAAAATTCGCATTATCGCGTTAGCGCTAGCAATCCGCTATTTAATTTGCAAAATATAAAATTCGCGATAACGCTTAAAGCTTCCATTCATGAAGAGGCCAGCGATTTTCTTAGAAAAAAGGCGCTCGAGGGGGTGAGAGAGATATAATTTACTCGAAGTGCGAAAGAAGGAAGTCGCTCACCGCGGCAAGGAAAATATATAGGATGTGAGTTCACTCGTCGGGAAAAAATGCCGAGACCCTCTGGGCGCTATTAGTCAGCGATAAATATGCAAACGTCATCGCGCGCGAAATCGAATAGCCTGCGTCGAAAAATTACGTCGAGTAGCTCTGCGTGTAATCTCTTGTAATTTTCCCAGATTTTTTTAATTCTATTTTTTTCTTCTTTTAACGCAGCCTCCGGACGTTGACCTCCCCGCGAGTGACGCCACCTTTTATCTTACTTTGTCTTTTGTGTATACCCGCGGGGTTAGATGTGGGAGTGTGTATGCGCGCGCGCTCGGAGTGGTATCCTGCGGGAGCGAGCTCGCGAGGAAGTCCTCGAGCAAATTGAAGAATGTATTTCTGGGTCGCTGTAAATCACGCGGCCCCTCTCGAGTTCTCGGAACGCCCATCGATTTTCCAGTCGCGCGCGAGGGGGTGTGTTTATACAGTTTGGCGATTTGCGCCGTTGCTGTTTGATCATTGGCACTGCAACAAGATTTAATTTTTCTAACGTTTCGGAGAAAAAATGCAAACATTTAAGAAAGTGTATACTTTCATGTATGTAAGAGAGGAGAAAGCTTGAAACTGGTTAAAAATTCTGCGCGAAAAAGTTTTTAATGAATATTGCAAACTTTTTAATACAAAAATCGCTTAAACGCATTTCAAATAAAATTCCCTGAGAGAGCTTATGTTAGTAGACAAAAAAAGGTAATAAGTAAAGTTAAAAATAGTGAATTCGTTAATAAAGTAAGTCGCTAATGTTTGTCAAACAAATCTCTTTCAGTGGCGCTGCGTGATTACGCTTTACTTCTTTATTCCCCACTATAAAAGTGGAAAAAAAACGAAATATTGACGACCCTGGGGAGCGTAAAAAGCCACTTAATATGCCTCTTTTATGAGTTGACATAATTATATCAGGAGAGCCGGTGCTTTAATGTATTCCGTCGGCGGCGGCGGCCACAGCGATATTGAGGTTTGCGTAACGAGCTTTCAAACTAAGATGATGTGTACGCGCTGCGCTCGTCAAGGTTCATTGGTTTCGGGCACGAGAAAATGGCAAAACGTTAATGTTACATTAAATTTGCGCCCGTAAACTATAAGGCAAACTCCATCGAAGCTTTCCTTTCAAATGAGTGCACATGACGACAAACTTTCTCATCATCATCTTGACTGATTATGGTATACATAAAATAAAAGTAATCACTTTAAAATCAAAATAAATATACAACTGACTTGTTCTCATTGGTAGACTACTCCGAAAATTAACTTCCATGTCAGCTCAATTCAATTTCCAGTCCGAGAGAGCCGCTCGAATTCTCGAGGCAGCACTTTTTACGATTTATGTATCACCCCATAAGGCGAAATTGCGAGAGGGCGCGAGGGCATTTGCCGCTCGATCGCCCCGTCGTAATCGAGGCCTTTAATGAGCGCGTGGCGCGCGAGCGCCGATCGCGCGCTCCCGTCCCTTTATCGCGAGTCCGGGGGCTGGGCCAATTGATTAGATTACTTTCGGGTATCGATTTAACGCGATTAGCGTCGACGGGAAATCCCGGGTGAAGCGGCTCCGCGGCCGACCGACCGCCACGCCGGCCCGCCGCGTATATCGCGGGCGACACTCGCTTTCCGGCCTGGAGACTCGAGATATTAACGCGCGGAAATGTGAGTGACGCTGATGACGAGCGAATTTACCAGCCGGCGATGTGGTGGGATGCCCCGCGGCGGCGGTCTCGCTTGTAATTACCGGCTTTCTCTTTTACCGCGAATGGCATTTGATTTTTGAAAACTGAAAGGATTGTTGGTCGTTGTGTACGTTTGCTTTTTTTTTTTTAAGATTTTTTGTGGTTTTCATCATAAGGTATCTAAACATCGATTTTGACGAAATGAGAGTGAAGAGGTTTTGAATCGGCCTTTGTTTTGTGTATTTGATGAATCGGAGCTTTTTGTTACAAAAAGAAATCAGAAAAACAATGTTGCGTAGAAACTTAAAAAAATATAATTTTTTTGTGTTAGGGTGATGAATGATTTTATCTGACGACTGGAATAATTCACTAGTCCACTAATCCGATTTGTCGAATCATCAAGTTTTTACTCTTGCTGTTCTTACCTTTTCCTTTTTTGTGTTATTTATTTCATAAATCATCTATAAAATTTTTTATTTTAGATAATACAAGACAGCTTTTAGTTGTTCGGAAGAAAATTCATTAGATCAAAGTCGTTTAAATTAGAACGATAGATCACAGGTAACAATGAAATATAGATCGAGAGTCGAATAGAAAGAGTGAAAAATGGACCTACCTAAGTAAAAAAATCTATCTGTAGTGTACAATTGACGATAATTTATTGCGATTCCAAATGGCTTTTAGTATTTACTGTTCTATATAGAAGAGTTTTTTGCATACCTTTATCTTCACTACTTTTTTGCTTTAGAAAACACGTGTTTGAAACTTCTATTTAAAAACTAATTTAATCGATATCGTGAAAAAAAGAAATTATTACAAGCTTACAAGAAAGCGCTTATCAGATTTCAGAACTTTGTATATTTTTAATCAGATCAAAGGTAAATTAATGTCGGATACAAATCTCAACATTCTAATTCTTTAATTGAAAGATAATTACACATGCTACGATAATATCTCTTTAATCCACTAATTCAGAATTATATACTGCTTTCCATACCGCTTAATAATTGCAACAATAAAGACAATAAAATAAACCGACAAAATCGTTTTATAAAAAAGGGGAAACAAAATCTTCAAGGCCTCGAAGAATTTCAAGTTAGCCTCCATTAGCTCATTACCTTTAGGTAGCAGGTGCTCAAGGTCCAAATCGATCAGCCAAAAACGAGGTCAATAGAAGAGAGAGAAAGAGAGAAAAAAAGTAAGGAATCGAAGGATGCGCGACGTCCGCTTTTTGATAACGGCACTCGGCGGATAAGAATAACCGCGCCTTTCTTTTTCACGACTTGCGTGGCGTTTTTTTTTCGGGAGGGCGGCAAGCGGGCTAATCGGCGGGGCACTTTGGCGCCTCGTGGAAAGTTGCCAAGGCGCGCGCGGCCTCAGCCGCCGCGAATCAGCCCTATCAATCTCGGCGCCCTAGGAAAGAAAACGCAAATCGCGTGACTTTTTACAAGAGGCTCGGCCCCCTCTGCCCCACCCTCACGGCCCCTCCGATGAATGGCCGCCGCTCAAATGTCGGCACGCGGAGCTCTGCTGAATGAGGGAATGAGGCTAATTTAGAGTTTACCGGCCGGTCTGCGATAGTTTAGATATTCTTCGAAAGATTGCGCGGAATTTCAGAGAGGAATTTCCGATATGGGTGTGGATCCGCCGCGGCCAAGGGGATAGAGAGGGATGTCCTTTGAGATTATCTGAGATGCTTTTAACTTATTGGTCTTGAAAAATATTTAAAAAAACACTTTTGGACAGTTAATAATTAATTTAAAGAAAAATTCCGCGCGTTACCTGCCAATTAAAAAGAATTTAACCTCCTTTTTTGAAGGGCAATTAAAGACTGATTTGATTTTCTCTCTATCTATAAATGAGTAGAAACAGACGAATATAGAATTTTAATCAATCTTTTATTAATTTCCTTTCAAGCCAGGCTTTATGTATATTTTATATTTAAATTGTCTTTTTACACCTTAATTATAAAAGTATTAAAATATATTTTAAAAACTCAATTGTATTTCAATCTCTTCTTAAAATGAAGAGATTGAAAACTTTATAATCATTGTTAAAGTCACAGCTGCATAAAGTTAATTTTTAAATTGCCTAAACTTATTTGATAGATATGAAATTTATTGCATTTAGAGAGTCCACCACAGTAAATCAGATGGTAAAAACGAAATTTCAGGTTGACCACATATACGAGTTACTCGAAAGTTGCGATAAGTTAGTTTACATTGCGCACGTCGACCGAGACACCTTGAATAACAAGTAAAAGCGCAGCCCGAGTCGGTGTACTCGAGCGACATGGTTTCCGTCTCCGACAATTCAGAAAGAAAACGTGACGCGCATAATGTAAGTAATTTACTGGGCGTCAAAACTTAAAAACTCGCGCTGCACAAAGGAAATGCAATTCTCGTGCTCCTCCTCACGTACGAGCGGTTCTCCTAAAGAATGAAGCGGATACATTCCTATACCGCTACTTAGACGCGCCTGTTTCGCTCTTTACGGAAGTTAATTTCCGGTGCCGGGGTGTTTTATACGAAATTTATTAATAATTCAAGTTCTAAAATAAGCAGTAAGAAACTTACTTCAATAAAATAATAACTCGAGGCAAAGCATTAATATGAATAATTAAAATAACAGAAACAAATTGCTCTCGGAAGCTTAAGTCTCTGTGTACACTAGTGCATTATTATTAAATGAGGTAGATTTATTTAAAGAGTGTTCTTATCACCTTCATATATCAAAAATATATTTTAATTAAATATATTTTTAAGCAAACGAGGCTGCTACCCGCTTTATTCGTTTGCTTTGGTGCGGTGAGGGGAAAAAACGGAAAGTCCGTGTGAAATTGTAAGTGCGAGCTTTGAATCGCGCGTGGTGATTTTTTTTATAGTCGCGGGAACGAGCTTCCTTCGTCGCGGGCGTTTTACCCGGACGAGGCTCATTAACACCGGGTCTTAATGGCCGTAATTATCCGCGAGAACGTTTTAATGCTGGTCAGGTGAAACTTACGCTCGCTTTATTTCGTCTCAAAAGTTTATCATCTCCCCCTCCGAGGCTGCTCTTCGTGGGGTATTAGCAAACTACTTGAAATAATGATGGACGGAATTCCTCGGAAATAGCTACTAAAAGTTCGGGCTTTTCAGCGAATATTTTACCCTAAATTTCTAGCTTCAGACGTATTCAAAAAAAGAAAACGAATTCTCCCCTAATTAGGCACACCAAGTATCGCGATGATTACGACATCGCGATTTACGGTGCAAAGTTGCAATTAAAGTGGATTCGCCCGTACTAATTGCAATTACAAGGCGCGTGCTGAAAGAAAATTCCCGCGGGGCGTTGCAGCGTGACCGCACGGCCGCCGGCGCAACCTCGGGAAATTTTAATGAACGCCGGGGGATTTCGCGCGGAAGACTTTGGGCTCTTGTGAGGCCATCGCCTTGAATGTAATCGTTCGGAAGGCTCGCGCGAAAAAGTTAGCCCGCGAGCGATCGAAGTACCCGCGCGGGTCGGGCGACTCTCCCGCGCTCGCTTTATGATGGTCACGAGGCGGGGGCCGTGAGGAGGTTCCCGATTGCTGACGAAGAAATCGATTTGCCGGCCCTTCATCGCGCCGGCCGACCCTCCTGTGTTTTCACATCTTCTGGGATTTGTTTGCTCGCGAGGAGGGAGCTCGACTAATTGGTCTTCGCTACACGTCGCTAATTGTCGTAATACACACCGAGTCGATCTAGATTTTCTAGTGGCCTGGGAATTGGCCGTAATTTCTCTCGGCGGAAAGTAATAAAAATGTGACATCTTCTCCTGACTCCCTTTTTCGAACCGTTTCGTGAAAGCGCATCCTCCTTTCAATTGCACGTGCCAAACTTTCACCTGGAACGGGGCGGTACTTACCTTCAGTTGAAGGGAAAAGTTACCACGGCATTTTCTCCTTAACCATCCGGGAGTTGTAAACTCCTCCGGAAACCTCAAAGTCGTCGAAACCGAATTTCCGAGACTTGAAAAGCGTCTCGTAATATCTGAAGCCAACGCACACAAAAAAGGGAGAAAAGTCAAAACAAGAGCGCTCGAGTTGTGGTGGCAAGTAAACCCCGGAACAAGGCGAGAAAAATTCCCATGGATTGTCGGGACGGGGTCACAGGGCAAACACGGATCGACCCTCAGGCCTGTGTGTACACGGCGAGGCGGCGAAAACAACGGGGCGCGCACGAGCTCGAACACGAGGGTCTCGGTACCGGGGCTTTAATTTCACTCGAGGAGCGCGCGAAGTGCCGCGGGAACGCGGCGATCGATTTTTACGTCAGTCAAGCCAGTTCGTTCGGGGAGAGATATCCTCTATACCTTACGCCCGGGGGCCCCGATGGCCACCTCGAGGTGTGCACCCCACTCGAGCAGTGACAGCTTCTTCGAACGCTTCATTACCGCTCGGCCGCTACGCTGTGTATGCTCGATTTATATTTTATGGCTCGCTATTTCGCTTCTTTTTCTTCTTCGCGCCAAGACGGAGTAGTCCGAGTAATTGCTTTTTCGTTACTTATTTTTTGCTATTTAGAATTAAATTTTTATATTTGTCTGCTTCATTTTACACAGTGGTAAATTAAATTGACGACCATGATCAATATTTAGTAAATTTCGCTTATATCTATTAATGGGTTTTAATCTTTTAGTATATGTATTACTCTTTACGGCGTTTTCGTATAAAAAAATAATTTTATTTTATTAAAGAGTTGCTGAGTAGCAAACAAAAATATTAAATAAAATGTTATAACCGGGAATTAAATTAACAAGAGCATCTTTAGCTGCATAATACATGTAGTAAAATGTAACGATAGATGTAAACGTAATAGAAACCGTGGCACGTCGCCTGAAAATAAACGAGCCAGAGCTCAGAAAATACAGGCAGTTTCGGGGTTTCAAGACCTCTCGAAACGAAGGCTCGACTCTTAAGCGTCAATGAATATCCGAGCACTCCGAAAATCCTACACTCGAGGAAAGCCCTCATCCGACACTAAAGTCCCGCTAGCGCACACGTGACGTCGTGAAGCATCGTTCCTCGCTTGGCGAACAATGTTTCCCCCTTAATCGAAAATAAAAGGGAGAAAAGCGCGCGTGCGCTCGCGAGAGAGAGAGAGAGAGAGAGGGAGAGAGAGAGTAGCAAAAAGGCGCTTAACTTGAGCAAGGGGCCATTTGCTCTCGGGAGCGCGGGGATCCCCGGGCCTGTTATTACATTTCCAGCAGCGGCGGTGTCGGTTAAGCCGACGATGACTGAAACTCAGCCGCGCGGGCGTCCCGGAGAAAGGTAGGAGGTGGAATAAAGACAGATTGCTTCGCCGGGATTCCGGCCGGAGACGCGGCGGCGGCGGCCTGGCCGGGGAGCGCTGGGGTGGCGGAGGGCAAAACTAGCTGCGCGGGATCCCGCGGGTGCCTAGCAACAGGTTGCTCCGTCCTCGAATTTTCACAAGGCGCGCGCGCTTCTATATGTATGCTCGCCCGCGAGCGTGCGGACTCTCCCCGTTTTTTACGCAAAGGTGCATGCAACCCACGGCTTTAATCGATTGCCACTTGAACTCGCAGACGAAAGCGCTCCCGGAGGCGGTAAAGTGCATTCGGGGAGCTTGTTACGCCGATCCAGATGCAGTTTTCATCTGGGATTTTGCTTTTTTCCGAGTCTTCCTATATTTTTATTGATTAATTTATTTTTTTACTTATTTCATTTTCTTTTTACAAGGTAGAGTTTCAGTGTATATTGGAAATTTATTGATAAATCTACTACTGATCGCTGGTAGTTGCGGATCTGTCATTTGAAGAACAACCTAAATAAATAGTATATTACATATCTAGGGAGGTAAAATAAGAATTGTCTCAGATCGCATGTAAATTGTCACCCGAGGCGA